>CAEFZY010074196.1:0-67829 GCA_903066815.1 Brachyrhaphis roseni
TTGATCCGATCGCCATTACTGTTCAGGTTATTAATAAATGTTAATTTTATGGTTAAAACAAAAATCGACATTTTTTTTTCCAATATAAGACATACCCCGAAAGTAAGACATATTGGTACTTTTGGGGGTAAAAAGAATGTAAGACACTGTCTTACTTTCGGGGAAACACGGTAGTAATATCGTAACTTTTGTTTTTAAGGATTTGCGGCTGGAAGGCAAATATAGTTGAAGGATGGATGGTTGGGAAAAAAAATCTGAAACATTTCTGATAAGAACCTGAAGCTGAAATTATGTTGGCTTTTTTTAGAAACCAAACATCTGCTGGATTCAGACAGGAATGATATTGAAATCTCATTTTTATTATGTATCCCCCTGTTCAATTCTACATTAATAACCATAACTTATGGACTTTTTTGTTTTGATTGCATAGTATATTTACACTGCTGGTGTGAATTTTATTTCAGGAGCCTCATGAAATCTTTTTCTATGTCTAATCTGACTTGTCAGCGTCTGTGCTTCTGTTCTGGTCATAATACGACCTGATGCTGGACAAGTCACAAGCTCTGATTTGAATAGGCTGCTCAGCTCTTCATGGCTTCACTGATTCCTTTCCTGATGAAATTCTCAGTGGGATAACGACTCCAAGCCTACAGAACGGGCCATGTGTGCAAATTGGCTGAGAGTCTCAGATTTGTAATGTCACAAAATAACATCATGCAGGTACACTACATCCAGCGGCTTAGTGTTGTCATTCACTATGAAGAGTGGTGCATCGTTGTTTACAAAATTTACTGCAACAAAGAAATGTTTGGAATGTTCATGTAATTCCTACAGTGTCGCTTTTTGCCTAAAGAAAATCTTCTATCATCGTTGGTTTCTCCTTTGAGCTGAATAGTTGTCCTTGAACAGACGACATATAATTGTTGGTGATGAATTGGAGAAACAATTTAATAAATGCCTAGTAGCATCAAAAGAAAAGTCCGGGCTGATTCTAACAGCAGCTGATTCACGATGAAAGCTGGGAAATATGCAGTTGCAGGATGTCCAGTAACACAGGAGAAACTCAATATGGATTTTTAAGATGGCAAACCTCAAATGATTTTCTCCACTAGAGGTGAACATTCAAAAACTAAAGGGTTTTTAATCGACCCAAACTTAAAAATCCTGTCTAGGAACTGTTAAATCAGAAATAGTTTAAGTCCAGTGTTTTGTTTGGAAATACAAAATGGGGTTTGTAAATCCAGAGTAGATGTATGTAAAATGTTGTTGACCTTTGCCCTCTCTCCTCTTTTCAATGTTTTAACATTTCCAGGCTAATATTGTAAATAGGATGTTGCTCTTAATCATTTGCTTGGTGAAATAAAGGCTTAACTAACAAAACTGTAACTTTCTTGGTTCTCTTCTATTCTCCTCTTCCCAACTTGCCTTGGTTGCTCAGTTCTAGACAAGTTTTATCAAACAGAGTACTAAAGAAAACAACGACTTACAGAGTTAAAGTTGGCAAAACAAAAAAAAATGGTTCAAATTATAGGATGGGGAACCAGGACAGGCAAACACAAACTCACAACTTTGGGTTTTTTAAAGTGACTTGTTGTTCATGTTTCTGGGCAGTGGGTAGAAAGTTAGTGTGCAAGAAAAAAAACAAAAATCACACACACACACACACCCACATACACATGAGAGTCACATGAAAAGGCTTCAAGTCCTTCATTCCACCGAGAGATTTTGCCAAATAAATAATTTTGGTTGTGTTGCACCACTCATCCAAAGGAATAGCATTTTTGGTGTGGAAAACAAAACCAGCTTTCTCCCATATTTTCCAGAGATTTCACTGCATCTTTGGGATATAATAGTAAAGCATCCTACTTCAAGCAAGTAGGATGACTGCAATTAGTTTTAGTACAAAAATTCTGATATATATTTACATATATGTGTGTGTTTATTTTTTTATGTATCGTTAAGGTGCTTCATACTTTCAACTTTTTTATCCAATGATCAAAAAACACAAAGATGTGACACTCAGAATGCCCCTTCCTGTTATTACCACTAAATTAAAAGTCTAGTTTTTTCACTTATGTTTTGTTCCTGGACCCTTCCTCTTCCCGTCCCGCCCGTCATTGTTCTCTCACTTGTATTTCACCTTTCTTTCCTCTTCTTCTACTGTTTTTTTATCCCAGTGACTGGAAAGCCGTTTTTTGTGGTGTCCAGTTTCTCCCACCGCTGGCTGTTCGGCTGGGAGGGCTGTCAGTTCTACGGCTGGGCCGGCTTCTTCTTTGGCTGTGGGAGCCTCATCACCATGACAGTGGTGAGCCTGGACCGCTACCTGAAGATCTGCCATCTCCGATACGGTGAGTCCTCTAAAAGTAGCTAACACTTTCTGACAGCACAGGAAAAAAAGCCATGGGAGGAGTAATTATCCGTCTGGTATTTTGCTTTGCAGCAGATGACAAAAGTCTTCATTTCCAGTCCTCGAGTGTCGATGTTCCACATTTTAGATGTTTTCCTGGTTCAACTGAATCAAACGGTTGAATGACCTCTTCAGCAGGCAGCCGAGTTCTCCGGTCTTGCTAGTGAGCTGATAATTTAGCTCAGGTGTGTTGAAGCATCTAAAAGTAGCAGGAAACCTGCTCTTGAGGACTGTAGCGCCCCCAAGTGGTCATTACAGTCAAATTAATCAGGATATATGGCAGGGGTCTTCAAAAAATAAATAATAGGAGATGTTGATTTTATAGCTGAAGTAGCATACATCATCCCAACGTAATTAAAGTTTCACACCATGATCCCAGAACACATGCGGGTTTCAGAACAGAAGCATATTACAAGTGACATGCACTCCAAAGACATTACAGGGCCTTGATGTTCTGCAAAATCCCCTTGAAGTTCTTGCATTTACTCAATGCAACATGTGTTTGTCAATGTGACAGCAAACAAAGAAAGTTAGGAAATCACGTGAAAGCAGATTTACCCTGGATTTACACTACATGTGGCTCCGCTTCACTGCAAACCCTAGAAGTACTCCTAAGAAGAATGTGTGCGAAATGAGAGATTTCACGATCAAGTCAGTGATAAAAAAAGATGACTGGTGTCTTAGAAAATACTGCAGTTCTCAACTTACGAAATTGATATTTTTCCCTCCAATACTCTCCTCTCTTTGTCTGCCTGAATCTACACTCCTGCAAGATAATTCAACTTAACAGGTTTCACAATTAAATCCACGCATTTTGTGTGTAAGCACAGCATAAATGATACATGCTGAATACACCCATATTTTCTTTAATGTAGCCAATATTGCAGACAAATGAGTCTGTCTGGGTGAATTATTTTGGTGCATTTTCCTGCCAAAGCGCCGTGATCTTTGAAGATTTCGGAGCCCAGCAAAAATAGGACCGGTTCTAATTTTGACGGATGTTGATGCGGCAGTGTGTAGGTAGTGTAAACACCCTCATTGACTGAAATGGGTGTGTATTTACTGTGGAGGCCACAGCTTGGCGAAGTGGAGATGCAAACTGTGTGCATTGGGGGTTAGTCCGGTGCTAATGACAGAAAATGACTTACGTGTCCAATAAGTGGTTGGTCTTTACTAGCAGATGTCAGGGGAGTGGAGTGATATAAATGGGCGAGTCTGCATCCTGTTAAGGTTTATCTCTTTGTTTTAAAGTTTCTGAGCTTAAGTGAATGCAGCTTTAAATATATATTTTGCTAAATGATGACTGAATTAAAGTGAAACATGAACTGTGCTGCTCACTCCAGCAGTGTCAAAGCTTGTCTCGTTTTTAGAATTAAAAGAAATATTTTTGTAATTTTTATGACACATACAGGTTTGGAGGGAATTGTAGGTTTTGTTTGTGTTAAACTTTTTTCTAATGCAGGTTATACATCTCTTATTTATCTTAGGCACGTGGTTAAAACGCCACCACACCTTCATATGCTTGGCCTTTGTCTGGGTGTATGCAGCCTTCTGGGCCACCATGCCGCTGGTTGGCTGGGGCCACTACGCCCCGGAGCCGTTTGGGACCTCATGCACCCTGGACTGGTGGCTCGCTCAAGCTTCTGTGTCGGGCCAGAGCTTCGTGTTGGCCATCCTCTTCTTCTGCCTCGTCCTCCCAGCAGGCATCATCGTCTTCTCCTATGTCATGATCATTTTCAAAGTGAAGTCGTCGTCGAAGGAAATCTCACACTACGATGCCCGCATACGAAACAACCACAACCTGGAGATGAAACTCACTAAGGTCGGTTATGTCCAAGGTTATTACAGTTAACTAAAAAGAACAAAATACACATTGAAGTTACAAAAAACATTTTTGTTAACTGAAACAAATGAAAACAATCAATGGGGAAAAAGTATTACTACTAGGAATTACATTGTTCATTTATAAAACTAACTAAAAAACTGAAATGATAGATATAATATCACTCGATTTTTGTGTCTATAGAATAGAACAGAATATACTTTATTGATCCCCAAGGGAAAATTTCTTATTTGTTGAAAGCTACTCCATCTTAGGTAATAAATACAAAGTTTGTAAAATATATATATACCTAAGAGTGATAAGTTCAAAATGACTATATACTATATTATAAATGTATTATTAGCCTTTTGAACTGATGTTACATTTATTTTTTTCCCCACATAAGCAGTTTTCGCCACAAAATGGCGACAGCAGAAGTTGGGAGAAAACATCAGAATCAGCTGCTGTTCAACAATAATTAAATACATTTTTTGAAAATGGAGTCTTTTGTTGATTACTGGTTACACGATCAATGTATACATCAGCACAATACTTTGACCTTTTTGAATTCTGTACACAAAGATTTAGCAAAAGTAAACTAATAGAAGTTACCAAAAGCATTCTAAAACTAATTCAAACTGAGTGAATTAGACAAACGAAAGGTCACATTGAAATAAAACTAAACCATAATGAAAACCCCCAAACTATTCCAACCCTGGTTATGTCAAAAGGAAACGTGTGAATATGACCAAGAAAATTGGGATTACAAGAACAAAACTTTCAGAATTGCTCTTACTTAAAACAAAACAACTTAAAAGCCCATGAACATTGTTTTCTTCTCTCTCCCAGGTGGCCATGCTGATCTGCGCGGGTTTCTTGATCGCCTGGATTCCGTACGCCGTGGTCTCTGTGGTGTCGGCGTTCGGCGAGCCGGACTCCATCCCCATCCCCGTGTCTGTCGTTCCCACATTGCTAGCCAAGTCGTCGGCGATGTACAATCCAATCATCTACCAGCTGGTGGATCTGAAAAACTCCTGGTCCAACTGCTGCATCAAGGTCATGAAGAAACGGAATCATTTCAGGAAGTCGAGGTAAAACAAGTTTATTACTGTGGTGCTGATTTTAATCTGTTGGTTTTCACTTCTTTAATACTGTAGAGACTCTTAAAAAACATTTAGTGTTGCATTATTTTTTCTTTCTTACTTTGAAACTGTTTTTTTTATGTAAGATGTGTTTTATTCCCATTATTGTAATGAATGCTATCTGCACTAATTATTCTTCTAAGTTAAAGATTTTCAAGTTTTATCTTTCAGTGTTCCTTTCACAATTTCAAAGGTTGCAAGTCGTCCCTAAAACTTCCAGGAATTCCTTCATTAAGGAAACCTTAACATTTTTTGTCAGCTTAAAGAAATAACCAAGATGATGCTGAAAATATTGCTAATGTAGAAGGAAATAGGACATGCATATCTTCACGTCTGTCTGCAGACTGTTGGCAGAATGTGCATCGGAAACTGGTGACCTTGACCTCACGCTGGACGCCTTCACTTCCTTTTGCACAACAGCATCAGCTCTCAGTGCTCCTCCACTTTTTCTTTATGCAACATCAGGCAGATACAGCAGCTTTCATTGCCTGTTTCCATTGATTTAATTTCCAAACTGCGTATTAGTGTAAGCTGGTTGTTAGTTTTGCTCTGAATACACATTGCAAAGTTCACATGGAAAATATATATAGTTTATATACAGCTCTGGAAAAAATGAAGCGCCCACTGCACTGAAAGCCTCCTGGTTCTTCCACCAAATATTGATTTCTGAACTCTAACTGAGTTCAAACATTAGTATTGTTGTTTGTAAATTAATATCAACTTGTTTTATTTTCAGAATCTGAGCTCTGAAAGCTCTGCAGCTTTATTAAATACTACATTTTTGTTTGGCAGTTCAGAGACAAGTTGTCAGTAGTTCACAGAATAAAAGAACAATCTTCATTTTACTAAAACAAATATCTAGAAAAAGTAAAATCAGCGAAACTGGTCATTTTAAGTGACCTCTTCATTTTTTTTCAGAGCTGTAAATATAAACTTTATTAGAAATGGTTTTTAGTTTAGTTTAAATGTAACTGATGAAGAGGTGAGGAAGGGGAATAGAAATGGAGGAAGGTGGAGAAAGATAGAAGCAGAGGAGAGAAAGAAGCATAGAAAGACAACAAGGTGCTGCTCCTAGAGAAAGAGAGAAAGAGAAACCATAGCAACAAACAACATATGCATGTATAATAATAAATAAAACATCAATAGAAAATACACCGTACAAGGTAACTCAAGATGTATTTAGTGGCAACCACAGCCCAACTGAGAACGTGTCTGACAAGCACCTGCATCTAAACAATAATAATATTTTCACTACGTTCTTTCAGGTTCTACACAATCTCCGGCTCAATAAAGGACAGAGGACCAGCCAAAGACTCTCACATCGAGATGTAAAGCAAACTGTTGAGACGGTTGACCTTTCGTCTCTTCCACCGCAGACATTTTGCTTTCGCCATGCCGTCTCTGTGCCCAGCAGCTAACCAATCACATGCTGCCTGCCTGCCTGCCTGTCATGAGGTCATCACCTGCTCACCTGCGTGCTGCAGCTCCCTACCTGCACTGGACATCCACCTTTCTGGTAGCTTCCTACCTGCACATGATTCTATCTCTGTAGTGTACACTGGTTTCTAAGTACAGGTAAAATGTTGTGTGGACTTGTTGATTTTTCCATCTTCGTTATTCAAGAGTTCTCAAAAAAAAAAAGAAAAAAAATCTAAACTAATTGACTCAGGTTTGGGAACCGGCGAGGTTTCGAAGTCAAGACGGATCTGAAGCTATAATGTTTTTGTGTAAAATATGGTTACAATTCTCTAAATTTGGTTTGTTTGACATTTTTAGCTGAATTAGAAATTACAACTTAAAAAACCCAAAAAACAAATAGACAAAGATTCATGTTGATGTTTTCTGCTGTTTGTACAGGTTGTTGGTGTTTGTACTTTTACACTTGTGTTGTATATGAAAAACAATTTGTTAGTATCTGGATAAAGCACTGGATCAGATTATCTCACCCGGTTAACGGCAGAGAGAGCGAGACGACTTTTAACTCTATTGATTGAAAAGTGAAACCAGGAAAAGTTGAGGAACCATTTTTCCATCAAAAGTCAATAGTGTGAGGTATAGGTTTCCAAGAAAACACACACACACACACACACACCCACACAGGATGAATGCACTTTACTTTCCAAGCCATTCAAAATGCACTGACGCCAGATGTTGTAATAGTTTTACATCTGGTTGATTGTTGCAAAATTGGGTTGAATTAATTTAAAGAAAAATACATACATTTCTACAAGTACCTACATTTCTAGAAATAGAGTTATAGTTAATTCAGGGATGACTAAAGTATATTTATTTTTGCTATATCTTCTCTTTTTTTTTGGTTACCACTGAAAATAAAAGTTGTTCCTTTCCTTTCTTTAGCAATGTGTTTATTTCTGTGTTGGCATAAACAATAAGTCATGGTTGGTCTTTGCTGTAACTTTGCCTTTTTGGTAATGAATCTTAAACCGTTGGAAAGCCTGTTTTTCCTCTGAAATAGTTTCACCTTTGTAATGTAAGAACGTTTGTGTGTTGAGCAGCAGTGATGATTCTGTTTGGATTTTGCCAAAACCAAACAGTTTGTTCTGCTACTGACTCTTTGTATCTGTTATTAGACTGGATGGTGAATGATGTACTTCCTGAAACTCTTCTCTGGTCACCGGTTTGATCACACACCACTGTGGGATGGCATCCTTTCCTCATTTGGCATTTATTGGTTCAACTTGAATAAAATTTAGCAATAAAAGCCACTCTGTGAGGATGACGGCTGTCATCTTGGTAGATTGGTGCCAAAGAGTTGACATACTGGACTAGAGCTGGTTACAGGATCTCCGTTTCTGATGATGTCAAACATGATACAAAGTGACCAACATTGTCAGTTTTGCTGCTAAACCCACAGATGATTTTTACTAACAAATGTGTCACCATTTAAAGAGAAAGAAACAAACAGTCCTGCTAACCGCTTCTTAACACTTAACACAGAAAAAAAAAAAACAGCAAATGCAACTACAGTATTGCTCACCCTAATTCCCATTATATAAAAATCAGGAAATGAAGGTTGGATGCTTCATTTCTGAAGCATCCTTTGAGTGGTCTAATTAGTCCTTCGTTTGAGTCAGTCAGTTAAAGCCATTCCAAGAGTTCAACATGCTGAGGTGAGTGAATCTTCATTAGATTGTCTGTGTGGTGCAGCGTGAGATTGAGTTTTATTGTTATTGGCTCATGGCTGAGACATTTGAGTCGTTTGTCTAATAGTGGAGTTTATGCATTGCATATAAGGCTCACCAAAGTTGTGAAGATATTAAATGAGTTGTACTTGTGTAGCGCTTTATTGGGTCCAGCAGACTCCAAAGTTCTTTATGTTCAGACACTCGCACACCGATGGTATTCTGCCGTTCAGTCAGAACCATAGGTAGGTGTTTCGGATGAAGTGTCTTATCAAACGACACAACAACAAGGACAAACAGATTGGGGCTCAAACTAGCAACCCACCATGTACAGAATGAACTCTTGCCTCCTCAGCCATTGTTGC
The DNA here is from genome assembly GCA_903066815.1 of Brachyrhaphis roseni. Taxonomy (NCBI): domain Eukaryota; kingdom Metazoa; phylum Chordata; class Actinopteri; order Cyprinodontiformes; family Poeciliidae; genus Brachyrhaphis; species Brachyrhaphis roseni. The sequence goes on from CAEFZY010074196.1 coordinate 8,880, forward strand.
TGCTGCATCCAAAACATTTCCGGCTTACCTTGTGATCACTTTGTGGATGCTCCTTTCAGCGCTGCTGGTTAAAGCTGAATCCAAGATTCAGATTTAGAGGCAGAGATGTAGCTTCAGAGAGCACAACTAAGAAATAAACTAACACACGTCTGGAGTTAAACAGAACAGACAGGAATTCAACAGACGGAAGAGCCTGAAGTAAATGTGACACTGGACAACAACAAGGTAAGCTAACAAGAGTAAACGTGAGAAGCCAGTAAAGAGAAACAAGGTGAGGAGCTCGATTACTAAAAGTTGCAGCTGTGAGCAGAGACCAGGCAGGCAGACTGAGGAAAGGAGTAAAATGACAGGAAGTGGAGGAGAATGGAAACAAAAGTTAAGCTGAGCTACAGGAAGGCATATAACAGAAAACTGAGGCTGAGCATCAACCTCAGTGATGAGCCAGCATCCACAGCAGGTGTTTAGACACAGCCTGGTTTAGATTTTTCCTTCCATTTCCTATTTGTTCTAATCCACTGTGAAACTTTCACATCATCTGTGAAGAACACAGAAACGTGAACTACGATGTTAAGTTCAAGTTAGATTAAAATTAGCTGAAGAGGCTTCAAGATCAGTAATCTGCTTACAGTTGGACTGACATCTAGGCCTGTCACGATAACAAATTTCACCGAGTGATAAATTGTCCCAGAAATTATTGCGATAAATGATGATATTGTCCTTTTTAGGCCAATTAACTAATAATGTAAGCACACACTCTCCGAGATCAACAGCAACCAGCAGTAAGAGTTTCTTTTTGCCTTTGCAGCAAAATGCCTTTTGTAGCCAGAAGACGAGGTCCTTCATCATACATTTCTGTGTTGGTATTTCAGTTGTGAAGTCATGCTACATTAATCAGAGTCAACAGATTTTATGTATGTTGTAAGGCCATAAGCCTGATGTTTGTTCTTAAAGATTTTGAACTGTCTTCACTAGCTAGACTGCAATGCACCAGTGATTCATTGACCATGTGGTTGAGGAGTTGGGAGGATAATTAATATCAATTTCTACATCAGTCACAATGAGTTTTAATGTTGTATAATCTGCTCTGTCCTGTTTTGCGTTTCTGTATAAGTTCACAGAAGTTGTTTAAATTGAAATATTTCCATCCTGTTCACAGCAGTTTTACATAATATGCAGAAATTGCACCTTATCTCGCCAACACTAACACATAAGGGTAGGTCTACTGGGTAGCAATCCAGCCTTAGCAAAATCCACTTTGGAGCCACTCACACATACTGACTCTGTAGTTCTTCTCATGTTCTGTTTAATCTACTGTATGTTAATATAGATTCTTTTTTCCCTTTTTCATAATAAGCTTTTATTGATATGAAGAGAGAGACCGAAGTTGATCATTTCTGACATTCAGATGTTGCTCAACTGGATCACGACTCTTCAAGTAAAGCTTAAATTTCCGTCTAATTTCTAACAGAAGGCTGATTCGCTGAGTTGAGTCTTTCCAAATCGAGAACAAACTCCGCTTTAAAAGGAGCCAAGTTTTGTACAATGGCATCAGAAGGATGTATTGTAGTTTTGTATCGCAATGTAATTTCTTTGTAATTTTCACAATCTTCTATCACTTGCATTTTAAAATTTGTATTTTTATATAGAGATAAACTAGCCTTACTAATGTTGCTTTGCTGCTGTGCTGTCTAACTGAACGTGTTTTGGATTCTGTTGTCCTGCTGTGTCTTCATCTCTTTCCAACTGCATTCAAATACTGTCAATAATAATTGTATTGTGACGTGTCTCATTAAACCTTCTCTGTGTTTATGTGTGTTGATTTAGTTGGTCATAAGAAAAGCCACCTCGGCTTCATTAATGCTGTATGAATTGAGTCTTTGTGTCTTTAGGTGAAACTTTATTGGACCTACAGATTTAAAACAATGCTGGAGAGAACTTTCATTTTCCAAATTTAGCAGTAAAGCAGTAAATATCATATTATTGTGAAGCTGGTGTTCCTACTCTTACACTCCCTGACTATGTTAACCGCAAACCAGTTTTTTAAAATTCAAGCTTATGCTTTCCAATGTTATCTCTGAAATAAATCACAGGTGTGTATCAGTTTGTGTGGTGCCTGGTGACTTTGCTGCAGATGGGAGGAACCTTGTTTTGGGGTCAAAGGTCATCTCAAGTATTTATTTTTATTTTTTTATTTTGAAGCTCTGTCAAAAAGATGTATTAGACATTTGATTCTTATCTAACCATTACCACAGTGATTGATTAAAATGTAATAGTTTGGAATACCAAGAAACACAGTTTAAAATAATGTTTTGCTGCTTAAATCAGCAAAACACAGTAAATAATATCAACTGTGCATGAGTGTTAGTGGTTCACTGCAGATAACTACACCAACAGGAAATAGCTATGTTTTGAATACATTAGCCTTTATTTTATCTTTTATCTTAAATGCCATTAATTTTAAGAGAATTGGAAATTTAAGAAGTTCTGAAGGTTTATCTTATGGAACCGAGTTGCAAAAAGTGGAAGGAAAATATCAATAAAGCAGATGAGCTCAACCCCTCAGACTATCAGTGGTCTGAAGATGTAAGATTGTTAAAACCATCAGAAAACCCATCATGGCAAATGATTCCAGATATCCAGCATTCAGACCCTTAATGGTTAAAATGACTTCTGCATAAATATCGATTAGAGATGAAGAACCATTTACTATAAATGTTTGTGAAAAGAAAATTTATGAGGAATTTTCTTGATGTTTACTATTCAGTGAATACTGTCGAGGGTGGAGGGAAACCTGTGGTTTACAACTCATCTATAATGTAATTATAGATGAGTTTGATGTCATTCATCCTGTAAAGGAAGAAGAAAAATTGTTTCCATTATTTCAGCAGAATAACCCAAAAAGAAAAGTTTTCATTCACTGAAAGAACACAAACTCTATCTGTTCATCGTGAATTGAACTGGAAAAGCCAAGACATCATTTCCACGATGATTCCAGCTGATCCCGTCATGGGAGACCGCAGTGTGTCTGAGCAGCTGTTAAACCGGAAATGTTTCCTGACTCGTGGAAAAAAACTTGTCAGTCTTATAGAAACCCAAATGAACCTGCAGCAGAAATCCCACCAAAGTCTGATCCTCCAGAGTTTTCAGAATCATATGAGCCTGAGACATAATTCTCTCACATGTGATATAATCAAAGCTCAAACTTTATGGTTTTTAATCCTTTCATAGAATCTAACAATTGTGGTCAGCAGTCGTTTTATAATATAACTATTTACATGATGTATTGCTGCTCTGGGTAAGACATTTGTTTTCCATCTATGCGACATCAAAGTTTGGTTCAAGCTGTTTGCATAGACAGTAATTAATGCACCATCTGTCTTGTGGACATCAATTTGTGCAATGACTGAAAATTCCATATGATTTGTTTGGTCATCCTCAGAGTCATCAGCAGAAAACTTCCTGTTTTCATGTCATAAGATTTGTTCAGATGATTCAACTAACATCCATTAACCTCGGAGTCTTTGGTTTAATAAACATTTGCTGCATTGATGAGTCCCTTTACCTTTGAGAGGGAGTCTATCTGTCCTGTTGATGACCTGTTCAAGATGTTCTCATCACCAGCTAATCAAAAGCTAAATGAAACATCACACGCTCCAGCTTCACTCTCTGTGAAAACATCTCTTTGGAACAGAGGAGCTGTGATTTGTCATCCAGGGAGATTGACTTTAAGCTGATTTAAAGACCTGGTTCAATGCAGAATCATCATAGCTCTTGATTGTTTTCTCAAATAGTTCCTTCCAGTGCAGCCATGGTTTCTACTTGTTCATGTCAAGCTATTTTATCATAGGAAGTGACACACCTACTTGGGGCTTATCCACCTTATTCTGAGCCCCCGTGAGGCTTTGCGTGATTTATGGGTGCGACTTCCGCCGCTAACCGGAACTACCATTTGTTTACATGTTAGCAACTCGCTAACCGGCTTTCCACAGAGGTTTTAGGCTATAAAATATGTAGGAACTCCAGCTATCACAGCTTACATGTGGCAATATTGTTTTACCGCTATCTACAGCTAATGCGGGGAGGGATGGCGACTTGAAGAAATGGCCGCAAATAACCTGCACTAACATAGTTAGCTACTTCACTGACTCAGTTGCTTCGGATACGGATGCGGGTTTTGTTCCATTGGCTTTTTGTCCACACAATGAAATGAGCACATAAAACATTCTGGGTTCTCTGTTCAGGTTTAGAAGTTTTAGACAAATTCTTTTTGTTTCCTTATCTGTCGGTAGGCAATGAAAACTATCGACTCTGTTTTGGGAGCATTTAAAGACACACATGATGCTGCCACAAATTAAACTTGGTCTGTTTATTAAAGTACAGCCACGAACAGCACAACAGTTACCCGAGCCCCACAAAGGCATCTTACGACACTTTCCAGTGGCAAGTTGCTCTCTTTAACAGGTCAATGTGTGATTCGGTTCGGTTCTGGTCCAGTGGGGAGATTCTCGGTCTGGAGAGCAGCAGCTGCGGTCATTTCTCCGCTGATTTGCAGCGACACTCAGCAGCGGAGAACCTCGAGATTCTGGTTGTGACGGACTAAATGAACCCAGATATTTTATTTTGACTTATAAAAAATGTTCCTGGCCCAAACACAATGATAGACTCGGAAAGCCAGGAAGATTCCAAGTCTGCACCTTGCTTCCAACCAGGAAGATTCCAAGACATTCATGCACCAGACAGAAAAGATTCCTGGGGATTAAGCGTTTAATATCACAATCATCTCATACCAACTTTTATGGCTTGTTGAGAACATAAAATACTTTGGTATACAAAGGAAGTCACGGTCAACAACTCCAAGGTGCCAAAGTATTATAGTCAGATGTAATGTTGTCTGTCTTAAAGTTCAAGTTTGGCCTAAACTAGGCAATGACCCCCAACACACCAGGTTATTATTGGGGTTAAGGTGGTTTACTTGTAGGTGAGGAGTTTCTCAATCTATCATCAGTGAGTGGAAACAGAAGTTTAAGCATCTCAAAGTTGACAAGTTTATCCATCCATTTTCTGTACACTCTTGTCCCTAGTGAGGTCAGGAGTGGTGCTGGTAACTATCTCCAGCAAGACATTTCGGGTTCACGCCGGACAGGTCACCAGTCCAACGCAGGGCAACACAGAGACACTCACACTCACGGAGAAATTTGAGAGACCAATTGACATGATGGTCATGTTTTCGGACTGTGGGAGGAAGCCGGAGTACCCAGAGAGAACCCACGCATGCACAAGGAAAACATGCAAACTCCACGCAGAAAGACTCCGGGCCGGGAATCGAACCCAGGGCCTTCTTGCTGCAAGGCAACAGAGCTACCAACAGCCCACAACAAGTTTATATGAACAGAAAATGTAGAATTAGTTGTTTACTGAGGCTACAGCAGTAATAAGCTGTCAGCCTCGGGGTTGAAGCTGTGAGAGACGAAGGCAGATTTATTATTTTGGGGGAACAGAGAGCCTGTTGATGCGTGTCCTCAGGCTGCTCTCAGAGAGGATGCTGGGTAACCCTGCTGGTTCTTTCATCAATGTCTTCACTTTAGCTTTTAAAAGTTTCCTCCTCTCTCAGCGTTTTGTGTTCTTAATCATGAACAACCTCTCCAGCTAAGTGCATTTTTTTCTTGTTTAATCTTCATTCCTCACTTGTTTATCTGACCTGCTGTCTTGATTTATGTCTAATGATGCAGAAATTCTCCTCATTGGGACCAACGCTAAACAAACCTTAGACATTTGGTCCATTTCTGCCCTCTGTTTTCTCCTCCCACCACCTTTATCCTCATCACTTCTCATTGATCACTGTGATTCTGTCCTTTCAGTTCTTTCTCACTCATCCCTCCATGAGCTTCAGATGGTTTAAAACCCCCATAATAACCAAAACGTCACAGAACCCTGTGGAACGCCCCAAGTAACGCCGGAGTGTGTTTCCCTCCTAAAATGAAGCTCTGCTGCCAACTAATCACACTTTGAAAACAATAATCACCAATCAACCAATCAGATGGTTTCCCGATACACATGACTGAATGCGAATGTTAGGTAGAGTTGAATGGGAGGAAAACTGAGACAGAAAACAGCTGTGATGAGAGACAGGCTGAGGGCAGGAGGAACGTAAGCAGAGAGGGAGGAAAGAAAATAGAACGACAAGTAACAAAAACATTAAAAGAAAGAAACATTTATCAAAGGAACCTGAATCTAAGTGCACAATAAATAATAACCCACAAAGGAGTAGTGGTGGGTCATCGGTTCTAAATCCTCCTCAGGTGTGTGGGTATGTGTGTGGGGGTGTGTTTGTGTGTGTGTGTTCTGTCTCTGTGTTGCCCTGCAATGGACTGGCTACCTGTCCAGTTGACAGTTGGAGATGGACACCAGCACACCTGCTGACCCTGATGGGATGAGGGTGTAAGAAGATGGAGGGCGTGGTCCTTGCTAGTGAAAACATAATTATTGAGACATCACACCCTGAGATTCTAAAACAAGAGACTCCAGGGATTGAGGACCTGATCTGCTTTTTGTCGCTCCTTTCTTCTTCTGTCCATCCTCCTGTTGTGCGTGACCCGGTTCAGGGTCAGTGAAGGAAGCTCCTTGGCTCAGTAACTGAGAGGAGACCCTGGACAAACTGACAGTTCATCACAAGGCAGCCCAGAGACACACACTAAAACACATTCATATGAACTATGATATGAATGTATTATAGTTCAATAAGACATTCATCTTATTGAACTCTGGAGGAACTCATGGTTTGACCACAGAGCCATCTTGTTGTGCTAAACACCAAGATCTCCTTAGTGAATCTTTTTCTTCCTTTTCTGTTTTGTCTCATTTGTTTTGGCTAAGTGGTTTTTAAAAGTCCTACATAACAATGTCTCACACTGACAGTAGGAGTATCTGAAGTCAGAGAGATGAAATAGCTTAAACCAGGAACTTAGAAAGAAATGAAAGTTGTTTCAATTTTGTTTTTTGCCAAAATCATCTTTTGGCCCAAAAGAATGATATAGGTCTTTTTTTTCAGTACGGTGATGATATTAAAGATTAAACCATTTTATATCACACAGTGATGCTCTTAGACATGCATGGTTAACAAAGTATGTACTGCCACCTAGTGGCCATGCTTAAGTTAGTTATTGTTAGGTTTTATAATGATTATATCTTATCTGATCAGGCAGCAACCAGCAACCTAATAATCCTGTACAGTATTAAATGTACTGTAATGTACATTTAATACTGTACATTTGAAAATGATAAGGAGCACAAATATCTTTTTATAACATAAAATAACATAATTATGCCGATATAACATAAAAAAAAAATCCAGGATTTATCTTTTTCTGTTTTCATGGATTAACTGCATTTAATTTCTACAACCTGAATTTTATATATATATATATATATATTATTTTATTTATTTTTTTTATTTTTTAAACAGATTTAAAACTATGTGGGGGGGATTTTCCATAATTTTCCACTAATATCTAACATCCCATGGAAAAAAAAAATAATTTCTAAGATTAGAAATAATTATTTACTTAATTATTACAACTGATTTCTAATACTAATACAGTCGTGTTCAATAAATTAGAATATATGTTCCAATAAGTAAATAAATTTGTATTTTTTTTAAAATAACAACCGAGGCCAATAACCTAACCCAAGTAGTTAATAAACATATTTTTCATTAACACCACATTCCTGTATATATATATATATAGCTATATATCTTTTGTAGTTCTGATGTAATATATTTATTTTAATTATATTTTTTTGAGCTGTAATTGGAAAATCATCATGATCTCTATGTGTTTCACTTAGTGAGAGTTCCTAAAAAATGGGCTTTTCAATGTATTTATCAAAAATAATAAGTTGTGGGTTTTTTTGTATTTGTAGTTCTAAGCTGGTTTTGTTTAGCTGGACTGAGTGTAGAAATGACTCTTTGGTTTGTTCAGGTCAGAGACTGTCAGATATTTTGCAGGTTTGTCGGCTGCATATCAATGATGTGAATCTCCTGATTGATTCGCATCTCATAGGAAATTCTAGAAAAACCTGGAACCCTCAGTTTACAACTTTTACAAACTTACAAAATTTTCCAACATTTCAAACTCAGTAATGTCTATGTATTTTCTAGAAAGTTTCTGAAATTAATCCCAAAATTTTAGTTTTTTCCGAGCAAATTGTTGACTTTTCAAACTTTATTCGCTTTCTAGATAATTTCTGCCAGAAATCTACTTTAAAAAAAGACAATTGACAAAGGCCCTGACATGCTGCCGTAGCTATCTCTTTTAACACACACTTGCTGTGTCCCTGGATTTAGTGGCATTTGGCTTCACCACAGATGAAAATTGATCTTTTAAGCCCCCCGCTGAAAATCTGCTACCCCCCCCCCCCAAAGAAAACTAAGTTAAAACTGCCAGAAATTACAGTTTTTAACTCAAACAAACACACAGAAAACAAAACAGACAAGAATAAAACAAGCATTGTCTCTGAAACATTGCCAGAAAAAAAAAATCTTTTTAAAACTTGAACCTGTTGACTGAGTATAGCATTGATTCAGTGTTAAGTGGAATGTTCATTATCATTTTTATGCCATTGTTGTTGATGTTTGTAACAAGGACCTGAGTCTCAAGAAAAAATATTATTAATAATAACAATAATAATAACAAACTGGCATTATCCGCTCCACACCAGATTTTATTTTATTTTTTTTAAGTGTTGCACAACTCCAGCGGTGGAGTCATTAAGTTTCTCCATAAGACGATTGTACAGAGTAGCTCCACTAGGTGGCGTCACTGCACTTTCTCTGCAGTTCCGAAGCAACTCGGAGGGCTCAGCCCCAACTTCCTGAGCAGGAATGACAGCGAAAAATATTGATAAAATTCGCTCTGAAAATGGAGGCTGGTGAACATTTCTCCAGGTTCCTTCAGTGTGAAGAGAGAGAGAGAGAGAGAGAGAAAAAAAAACATGAGGAGTTGTGCTGTTAGGATTCACCCGCTCTTCATCTGCTCCTCATCTCCATCCCGGTAATCGGTGCAACATCTGCAGGGAGGAGAGGATCCTGACACACCTGAGACTATTTTTATTTCACAGACTCGGCCTTCCCTCCCTTCTCGTCTCCTGACAGGCGCAGAAGCAGAAAGGTGACTGCAGATCGCCCCGAAATACACACACACACACCCCCACACACACACCACAGCTCTTTAAATAAACAGTGTGATCTTGCAGGTTGGGCTGGATGCAGGCTTGTCTCTTTGGCTGCTGTCATAGCGACAGCAGCAGAGCAGGAAGCTGGTGAGATGATAAGCAGCAGATACAATCCAGGGCTCCCATGAATATTTCATTTGTGGAGAGATGAAGCCAGAAGAGAGAGTGAGGAAGAAGAAGAAAAAAAAACAATAAGTGTCAGCTTGTGTTGTCGTCCTCTCATCCGCTCATGACTGCTTCCTCACCTCCCAAACTGCCAGATGGACTATTTTCATTATCTGACCGGCTTTTGTAATTAGTGGTGATAAGCTGGGAAATTAATGAAATTAGACACAGACATGGGCCATGTCACACTCTGTTTTTCTACACCCAGGGGTAAAACAAGAACAGAGAGCTACAGTACTGTCTCAGTAAAGGTCAGAGGACAGTCCACTGAATGTATAAGATTATGAAGGAAAAACTCTATCACAGGAAAACACGTTGAGGTGGATGATCTTTCACTCCCTGTTCAGTATTTATCCTCCTGTTAAATGAACATTCCCTCAAAAATGCAGTTTCTGTTTGGCCACAAACTTTACACTTCAATCCCCAATAATGTAATTTATTACTAAAAGTATCTCATAGAATAAAATCCAGATGTGAGCAGATGTTTTCTAAATAGGATTTAATGAGAGTCGTCATTATAAGAACTCATTATTATTATATACGACAGTCAATAACTCAGTTCAGTCAGGTTATCAACCACACTACTATGGAGGACCAATCCTGCCCATTTGGTGAAGAAGGAAATTGCCTCATTGTCTTCCTCAGAGGTTTTCATGTTGTCTTCTTCAGAGATTATTGGTGCACACAAGGAAGCTTGGAACCACAAGCTGAAAACCGACATTTTTTTGCAACTTTACCATACCACAGTATGGTGAAGTTGCAAAATTACCATACCATAGTATGGGGTAATGTTAATGTACCTCAAGTACACTATGAGGTGCGAAAACACCCTTACTACAGATATTTACAACATTTTCTAACGTCTGTCCGGCTAACTTGGTAAAAACAAGACAGGTCAGGTCTATGAATGTGTCTCAGGACAGATTCTGTTCAGACTGGTAAGCTAATGCAGACTCAACTATCCTGGACCACCTCTGAGGAGAGTCTCAGTCGAACGCTTTCACACCTTACTGGACACCGTCCAACCCCTCAGGAAGTGTGAATAAGCCTGATGAACCCCAATCCACAAAATGAAGTTAGTTTACCTCCCCAGCACAGAATGAAGTCTGAATCAAGCATTTTCTTCTCTATTAGTTTCTGTTTACATCAGTGGTGCGCAAAGTGGGCCCTCGAGGGCCGGCATCCTGCATGTTTTACTTCTCCAACAGTAACAACCTTTTCGGCAAGTCTGTGTTTTCCTTAGGCCTTCTCGTGAAGTATCATTTGATCCATGTGCATTAAACCAGGGAGAGAACTAAAACACGCAGGATGCCGGCGCTCCAGGACCCACTTTGGACACCACTGGTTTACCTACATTCTGAGTTGGTGGGTGTGAAGAGAGACAATCAAAGCAAATAAATACCTAAAATATTTAGATAATGGAGAGCAAAGAGGTGGACCACAACTTTAGACGTGTACATTAAAAGCTTACAGTTTTAGAAGTGAGGTGAAGTTATTGTCCGGTAACAGCTTCCTTAAATCAAAATAAGCTTTTTAATAAGCTATGCCGCCCAAGTCATACATCATACATCTTTGAAAAGCATTAGTAGAGCCTCCTGCACAACCAAAAAGAATGCAGCAAGTTGTTTCTAGATGGAAAATGAACAACTCAACATTTTCCAGCAGCCATTGTGCAGCGGTAAAACCAGCCGACCAGACAAGCTGGAGCTTCCATTGAGTTGCTAGGTGACATGCTGCGTTGTTAGGTAACGCAGCATGTCACCAACAATCGGGAGGTTGTTTTTAAATGGCTTATTTTCCAGACACCAAAAAACATTAACTGACTGCCAAAAACCAATTGGGTACATGGACTGTTTTAGAAGCAGTACGAACCGAAATAGAAGTATAAAAAAGAGCAAAATGTTCAATTTCAAAAAGGTGTAAGAAAAACAAAGCAAAGCAAAAAATGACAAGTTACTCATGGGGTTTTTATAGACAAAAGTTCCTTTATTGAAAATCTTTTTTTCTTCTTTCAAGTATAAAAAAGTTGATCGTATGCATACTATTTACAGCTTCGACATCGCAGGCAGTAGAAAAAAGAAGTGTACAGTCAAAATGATCGGAGCATTCAAAATAATGTGTTGTGAAGTGGAGACATTCTGATCGGTCGCTGCGTCACCGAGGTTCTACCAGGGAGAGACGATTTCAGTTTGTCACCTACTAGAAACACGGACGCCGGGTTCAAACGCAAACAGAAGTCCCTCTGCGAACAGACCCAGAGACTGACAGGAGCTCAGCATGTCCAATGAAACGCATTCAAAACGAAGAGCAACGTTTTCACCAAAACAAAATCCAGTGCAACGTAAAATCTGTTTGTTTTCTTTTTTAAAAGCTTTTGTTTCCTGACGATGTGTTAGCGTTCATGGAAGACTCTGTGTTCGTTTGCTGCTGCTTAAAGGAACCGTCTGAACAAACGCTTGATCGACTAAAGTTTAAAAGCTGCAAGTATTTTTCTGATCATTGATCAGTGATTGCTGTTGGACGTTCATATTTGCTATTTGGAAGCTGAAAAGGACAAAGCTGTGATGCTAACGTTGTTGTTTTTAAAAATTGTAAATCATTGTCTATCTTGAGTATTTTAGATGAATGGAAAACTAAGATTGCATATTAAAACAATGAGAACCTTTCAGTCACAGTCAATGTTTGATGTAATGATGCCTTTTGCTTTAGTCTGTGTATTTCTTAGTACTTGTCTATTTTCTATCTGGATTAAATGTGATTTGATTGAAACTTGATCACAACGTTCAAAGAAAATCCAAGAACATTTTTAATAATAGGTTTTTCTGGTTGCAATTTGGGAAAGCTGGGGGATTTGCTACTTTTAGCAATATAAGACGATAACAATGGATTTCTCTAAATTGTTTAGTTCAAATATTAAAGGAACATGTTCACAAATAGAGGCTGTATAGTTTCACCCAAATGAAATAAAGTTTATTTCTCTAATTCAGGTCAGATTTACGTCCAGCATACTTCAGTCAGGTCAGCCGTCTTTGTCATAGGCCATGATATGGAAACATTAAATTCAGTATTAATTATTAAACAGGAAGAAAAGATCTTCAGTTTCTCTGAAAATGAATATTATTTTTAGCTGTATATATGCGATAATCATCTAAATTAACAGAATAAACTAATTAAAAGTATATTCACCTCTGTGTATATTTAATCTTTATATGACAAATGAGTTTCCCTGATACGTGTGCCATTAGTTTAATAAGACACTGTCAGACATGCTAATGGTGAACACCTGCAACCTTTCCGTCATGTCATACACACGGCAGCCATATTGGATGCTGCTCTCCAACTTTCCCAGTTCAGAATTCTAACTTGTTTTTGTGTTTCCAGAAAATGTCCCAGTGGATAACCCGCCTACAGCCATTTAACTACCTAACACCTGAGCGGTTTGGAAGTGTTTGAACCCATCCGTCTATTTTTTTGTGTTAGATGCACAAAAACACTTTAAGCCATTTTGAGGAGGAAACCAGAGAACCCAAAGAAAACCCACCGACACAGAACACGAAGACATTAGATTGTAATTGGGATTTGGATAGTGCTAATCACTGCTACGACGCCAGCTACATTTATCTATATGAAAACAGTTTTTATTTGCAAAGTCTTTATCCAGGCCACATCACCAACATAGTTTCTATTTGTGTGTCCTATTTTGGGCCCAGAGCCAGGGCGCTCACATGTATCGCAGCTTCAATTTTTTTGTTTTTTCCAAAGACAATTTCAAATTGTTTGTTTTCAAAATCAACTGTTGATAGACCACTGTTTGTGCCATTAAACTAATAATTAGTTGAAGCAATTTTTTTCTTCCGTTTATACATCTATCCCGAAGTTCTGCTCTGATTTTCCTAATGCTAGCTTACCTGCATACTTTAGCTAAAGTCATAAATTGCAGAGAGCTTATAAATCTTATCTTATTGTACAAAGTAATCAGTCAGGAAGAGGAGGGAAAAAATCCAATTCAAACCCAAATCCCATGGTACTCTAATGTGGTCAAATATATTACAATAAAAAAGAATGACAAATTAATAAAAAACTTGACAGATGTTCTTTAATTACAGTAATTTGAGACTAACATCTATAAATCTATTTGTTAAATGTGATGTAATTGTGAGAATTGCTTAAGATTAGTTTAAGTTTACAGTGGATCATTGAATACTCGCGGTTCAGAATTCAAAAATCTTTGAAAAATCTTCCTACTTCCTGATTTTGATCAAATATGAAGGCTGAAACACCTAGCCACAATGCTACTTGACATGCTATTGTTTGGCACTTGTAAAACAGCCAAACAAGGAGTGAGCTTAATTTGATTAAGGGTCCGTTCACACTAGTCCTATTTAGTCCACTTTAATCAAACTCCAATTTGTTGACTAGGAAATCTGGTTTGTTTGGAGACATTTGAATGAATAATCAAACTTTAACCAAAAAACAGAACTCTGCCAAGCATAGCAGAGACCGCTCCAACCTAACAACTATGAACTACAGTGCATGGCATTCTGGGTAAATACCACCAAAACAAACACGCTAGCCTAGCGCTAGCGAGAGAAATAGCTTGTGGTTTTTTACCATGACAAAAAAGAAATCCTACAACCACTAAAATCTGTTATCTCTTTATTTTTGTTAACATTGTGTAAAGAAAGTTGTGCTCAGTGTCTTCTTCATAGGTTTTTGTGTCGTTTTGTTCAGTGGTTGTTGGTACAGCGCCACCACAGGCGAAGGAGGGAACTGGTTTTTCAAAGGGTTTGGATTGTTTAGCGGTACAGTGTGAGAGAAAACCGCTAAGTTTTACTGGCATTTAGCAAATGCAAATAATTTTGGTAATTCTAACTAAGCTAAAATGAGAAAAGTTTGGTCAAATTTCATTTCAGACAGTGAGGGAAAAAAATATATATTATTTTGATTCTGTGTTTTAGCTGAATGTGGTGCATTAATGTAAGAGGTAAAGATCGGCAGAACAATCTTCAGTGGGATCAACAGAGAAATAAAATCAAAGTGAAATAACAGACCGCACTGTGCACCTATATGTCATACGCTTGGTAGAGTGAAACGGCTGCAGGTGTCTTATATAAGCTAAGCAATAAATAAATTATATAAGTGACTGTTTGGCAGCATCGTCTAATGAGGCTACAAATACATACACAGGAAGACTTGAGGTGGTGTTAGAGAAAGAGAGGCTGAGAAAGTGTGGAAAAAAAGGGAAGAAGGTGAGAAAGACAGGGGGGTGAGGTGAGGGGAGGAGGAAGATGTGGAGCAGAGGGAAAGTGGGGATGGAGAGGAAGCATGAATAATCCATCAGGGGATTCGCGCCATGGATTAAAACAAGGTGGGAGCCAAAAATATCCCCGGCTAAGGCAGCTTGGCGCACTGACGCTGCAACGGAGCACAGCGTGACAGAAGCCGCTCCCGCTGCCAGTCTTCTACAGCTCAGGAAGTCAGACGTTAAGGGGCAATGAGGAGGAGACGCTGGGATGTTAGTCTGCGCTCTACAATGCCTGGTGTCACCAAGACGACGGACGAGATCTCCTATTCCACCTTAACACTAAATATAGTTACTTTTAAACAAGCATCTGATTTTAGCTAAATACTTCGTATCGATTTAGTAATTTTACGCTGTGTCTCGTTAAAGCCACAACATTCCATGGATTTTATGTAATAGACCAACAGAGTAGTTCCTCATCTTAAAATGTTTCAAAGTGTCTTTAGAAAAAAAAAATATCTGAAAGGTACAGCATGTAACTTTTGAACCTCAAAATTAAATCCAGTGCAATAATTCGGCCTGTTCTGTGAAGGTTTCAGAAGAGAACATTGGCAAATAATGGAGAGGGTTAGCAGGATTAAGTTACAAAATTTCTTGTTCAAAACTGGGCTGCTTTAAACAAGAGGGCATTAATTAGAGAAGCAGCCAAGAACTGTTTCCATTAATGTTTTTCTATGTGCATTTTTGAAGTGTTGCATTAGAAACGGTTGATGGAAATGGCTTAATTCAATGTAACTTCCTCAATCAGAAAAAAAAAACTTTGTAAGCTAGTTTGAGGTTGCTCTTGGCTTTTCTGAAATAGTTAATATGGGGAAGGGAAGATGGAAGCACAGCTGCCTAATAAATTAACTTGGAAACATTTCAAAGCTTGGATTGGACGACTCTCTCCATTTTACTGAGATGTGTGATGCATTTGTTTGCCACCTCTGCATCTTTTGTAATGTTATGAAACATGGTGAGGGCAGCATCATGCTGTGGGGTTGTCTTTAAAGAAAACCTGTTGGATGTTTCAGATGACCCCAGACTCGTCCATATACTTTAACTAAAATATGTAAGTAATTTAAAAAAAATTCTGTGAAATTGTTCTATTTAACACCAGGCTGCCTCTGAATCATTTAGCTTAAGTCCTAGACAAACATGAATCCATTAGAAGAGATTTGCAACCTAAAATTAGACGATGAAGTAAAGATGTCAAAACCTGAGTCCATGAATAATTGTCACTAAAATGTGTACTAACAAATATCTTTGTGCCATTTAGAAACACTAAAAAAAGAAGAGAAGCTACTTGTTTATGGAGACTCCCAATCTGATCATACCAAAGTAAATGAGCTCTCCCCAGTCGGGAACCAACTGTAATCAAGTATTTATGAATATAATTCTTTCTGGATCCAAACAGCAGACATCAGATTGGAAAATTAACAGAAGCGGAGGGGGATGGCTTGTGTCATAATCTGCTTTTAAAATCTTGATCTCCGTTTTGCAAGATGCAATAAGCTCAAAACAAGGCATAAATTAGTAAATGTGACAAATGAGACACTTGCTGATGGTGAACTGAGATAGTAAGCAATGCTAAACCAGTCTGCTACATCTAGTAACACTAATCAGAAATACCATCCAGATGACCTCAGCCAGAATCTTCAAAAAAATAGTCTAGATTTAAAGTGTGTTAAAGTATTGCATAACTCATCTGACATAATCTGACCACTGATGAACAAAGAAAGAAGTTATCATGGCACCTGAAACTTGGTTCAACACAAAAAGCACAAGGAACATTTTGTTTTTAAATGTCCAAAACTTCAGCTCTCGTTCATGTCAGATTAAACTCATTCATTGTCATGGGATGCAAAGGTTGACCTGTTGATCTTATCCAACAGACAAAGGATACTGGTTAAATGGTTTTGTCATATTCAGTAGTTAGGTGTAGACATTTCTGAAACCACAATTACTTTCTAGCAGTAAATGTTAAATTGGCTTTCTCTCAGTCTTCCTACCCTAGCCTGTCTCCTCATGTCCTACTACCTGGTAGCTCCATACTTCACATTCTTAATCCAACATGTCTGCTGTCTATGTTCTGTACACGTTCCAGCTATAAACAACAGCTGCCTCCCTGTTTTTGTCACCAAACCCCTAAACCTGAGGTATCTGAGATAAACACCTTGACATCTTCAGTCATGTCACTTTTCAGATCTCCTTCTTGATCAAAACATATCTACTTCACTCTTTTATATCAGTAGACTTCATTCCCCTCAGAATTCATCTCCAAATCATCCATCTAGCTAACCTAGCCCTTAAACTAGCTAACCTAGTTTTGCGGATAGCTATACTAGCCCCTAAGCTAGGTCAGCTAGTTGCTAGCTAACCCAGCATCTACCTAGTTTAGCTAGGTGCTAAACTAGCTAGCTCGGTCTAGCCTCGCTACGGATTACAAAATCTGTGTTGCTGGCAAACATCATGAATTACATTAGAAACTTTCATCTCCATTGTCCATGTTCTCCATTGGATAGTTCTACATCACACCTACAGCTAATATCAGCGAAAACGTTAAAACCGATCCTTTTGATGACATTTTCTGACCTTTTCTTACTTATGTTTCCTGTGTTTTTCAGTGTTACAGTAGACCCCCAGTACATCAGGCAACACAGCCGCCCGGAAATACCTGAAATCTGAGGACCCTGGAGACCCCTCTAAAGACACTTACTGGCGCTTATTTTAACAGCTCAAACACCAAATATACCTTGATATGCATTCATTTGTACAGCGGAAACCGTCTGAAGTCTTCCTTATTTCTGCTCTTTGTGGTACAGTCAATCAGCAGTAAGGAAATAAAAAGGCCACTTCTGGATTGGTTGATTTGCAAATGCCAGCCAATAACGTGCCAATTAGAATTGTACAAAGGGATTTCAGCTCACCAAGTTGCATTTTCTTTTTCATTTTGTAGATCTGAACCTACAGAACAGCTGGGTTTTTCGCCAATAATTTGGTGTCACGTTCCACAGAAAAATCCACAAATATTGAACTGTGAACAGGCAGGAGTTTGCTCTATGTTAAAGTTCACCGTCTTTAACATAGACTATTCTATTGCAGACATGGTAAGGCTGCTGTGACTACAATCCAGCCGCTTGTCATCATCAGCGTGTGAATGGGAATCACTTTGAGAACCTCGTGAGGGTTGAAATGTGCTTCATAAGACTGATCTCATTTCATTTCTGAGTAAGCTTGAGTTTACACTTTAAACAGAAGAAGCATTAACACATTCTTAACTTAGTCAATGCAGCAAAACACAAACTCATCAAGAGAAGAATAAATAAGAAGTCAATTATTATTCAATGAGCAGAATTTCCTCAGGACACTGGTCACTACTTTTAAATATTAATGATAATTAATAATTGATAACGATAATTGAATGATGTAAAAACATTGCTGGTCCAGTTACAGTCATGTGATAAATCTAGAATATTGTTTAGTAAGAAAAATAATATTTCATTGGTTGTCCAATTTTTTTCACTGTGGATGGATTGATGGATATCAAATTATATTTCACATGGTAAATCACTGCACTACAAGCTATTAAATACATTTTTGATGAATGCAGGCAGCAACAGCCTATTTCGTGGCTCCACGGCTTGACGTGCAAGATAGATGAGTTACAATAAAACAGCGATTTGTCCTCTGAGGTTGTAGTAGAAACAGCTTTGCCGCGTAGATCACTCTGGGAGCAAATTGTGATTGCATAATTTTATTGCCCTGCGCTGTGGAGATGCTGTCCTGTCCTTCGGCTGCACAAATCGAACGTGTGCTGATAGTGGATGACACTGTAGAAAACAATATTAACGAAACAATACTCCTTTATCCTCTTCGTCTGTGGTCAAATGTATTCTCAAATGAAGTTTGTAATGTAGCCTGACTATGGAGTTACACAACAAAACGAGAAGCTCACACCTTTAGAACGAATTAGCAATCAGCTAACATTAGGCGACCATAAAGCAACGATGCAGCTCTATTCCCCGCGCCAGATGTTTTAGTGCATGTTTGCACATAAAAATTTATGAAATAGAATAAAGCTTCCGCCTCTAGAGCATCTTTGAGTTGACATTTTTAATAGAAGACTAACAGCTAACTTTTACTATCAAGAAAGAAGATGAAAAGACTGAGCCGCGAAAGCAAGTTTAACGTACTGTGATCAATACGAATTCATTTCATCTGCCTTTCATCTTGCCACAATAAAGGTTGCATTTTTGAATTCAGATAAATTCGTCTTGTTGCAGTGATGTTAGCGCCAGATGACTAATCATCGTCATGAAGTGCAAATGACATGGATCTTTCTCCTATTAACTTGGATTCCTCTGTTAGATTTTCTACCAATCAGCAAACATCAGCAGAACAATGACTTTGATTTTCTGTGCAGCTTAAGAATGATAGTCTGCCTGTATTTTAGCAACAGGGGAAAAAACAAAACATGTTCAGGTGATATTAAGTTGTGGTCACAACTTGTTATAATGAAGTCGTTCTTAAGAGTTATTAGATTATGGCGATTATTTTTTGTCACCAGACGGGCTCCTTAGCCAAGCCAAATACTGAAATAACATTGCGTAGCCAATTTCCTGTAAGCTTTGTAGCTAGAATCCCTATTTCTAATGTTTTCTTTCCTCCGTCATACTCCAGACAAGCAGTACTAACTTGGTAAAATTTCAAACTTCAACAGAGTCCATACTTCCAAGAAGCAATTGTTTCTCAGTAGCTGAAAAACCCAGAGCCTCCATACGAAGCACAGCGTAGAACCACGGGCTGGTTTTTACCAGGCTAATGCTACACTAAAGCACACAGTTTTTAATGGGAACAGAATAACACTTAATTATTTTTATTATTATTTAAACAAGGACCAAACTCATGTCTTGCTCCTTGACAATATTTGGAAGGACTGTGACTCCATTTACAGCGGCAACATTTTCTTATAATTACCCTGTTGTTCAAAACTGACAAAAAATTACAAAATAGAGAGTTAGCATGTTAAACTTTCCATTCGGAAAATAAAATGTTAGCTACACGTGTCCCATGCAGATTCCATTAACTTTTAGAAATGATTATGATGTAACTTTGCTATGCTTTGTAACTCTGCTGCTCCTGTTACTTTGGTATGCTCCCTCTTGCTTTCTGCACTACAAATACAACAATGACTCTGGGTTGTTTCTGTGTTTTTCACCATGTCTGGGCCATTCGCCCCTCCGTCAATTCATTCCCATATTTCACACGTACATGTTGCCGTTGTATCCCTTCCTACTTCTGTGTCGTAGCTGTAAAAAAACAAACTGTTTCATATCCTTTTATTTAAACAAATGTATATATATATATATTTCTTTTTTGGTACTTGTGCTTTTGAATATGCATCATGGAGCTAATTAATCATAAATTTAATATTACACCCTGTTTCCTGACCAGCTGATTCTCTTAAAATATTAGCCATTATAATCCCTGATTACTAAGATAACTATATTTATCAGTAACATACAGTAAGCATATTTCCTCACAGAAAACCATAAACAGAATATAGAAATTTGCTAGAAATCATTGCTTGTCAAAGCGGCTACGAAATGATTCCAAGGCAGATTTAAATGTATTGTTGGTAGAAAATTAGTAAAACTGCTAAATTCTTTCATGGAAAGGTGTCCTTTTTAAACATCTGTCTCATTTTTAGTCTGACTTTGAACCAAATGTTACTACTGACAGGAAACAGTGTTAGAGAAAACGCAAGCTACAATTGTTTTGACATCCTTAGCCTAGCCTAGCACCTAGCCTAGCGTTACCGTCTGTTTGACTTTTAAAGCTATTCATGTTGACGCTGTCTCACCTCCCAACAGCTGTTTAAGCATTTTCATTATCAGAAAGTGTCATTTTTTAACAGAGTCAAAAATTATCTTTGAAAAACTGTCTGGGTTTCTGTAGTTATAGTTAGTGGTTAGGTACAGATTAGTTAAATAATGAGTTGTAAATCACATTTTATGCTAAAATAATGCCTTCCCTCATTATATTTTATTTAATAGCTTATGATA
This sequence comes from Brachyrhaphis roseni, assembly GCA_903066815.1. Taxonomy (NCBI): domain Eukaryota; kingdom Metazoa; phylum Chordata; class Actinopteri; order Cyprinodontiformes; family Poeciliidae; genus Brachyrhaphis; species Brachyrhaphis roseni. The sequence continues at coordinate 29,625 of CAEFZY010074196.1, forward strand.
AGATGATAACGATTTAGCAGGTTTTTTCTTAATCATTTTTAATTACTTTCTGTGCAAATAGGCAAATTTTGCTGAATTCAGTCTAACGTGCAATCACTTGGACAAAACTACAACCTAGTAGGACATAAATGTTGACTGCAGAGATATTAAAGCAGATAAATTCTGGAATTAAGCTTGGGAAGCATTTAGCAACGAGTTTACATAGCTTTGCTATAGAGTGAAATACATCAAAGGTTTATATAATTTTGACTATATTTTGCAGGTCTAACCTATTGTTTTTCTGCTGTAACGTAGCACAATTGTTCAGATTTTTTTGAACAAGCTGCAAAGGGATGTGGAGTTGTCAGTTCGTGATGATAAATGTGTCAGGAAACATAATACAGACATTCATGGTGGCCTCAAAATCCATTAAAAACAAAACAACAAAAATCATTGACAGCTGTGTAACAAACTGGATGTAGCATACTGGTAACATTCCACTTTTTATTACTGGCCTACTTTACTCATCTTTTCTTTTTTTTTTCCTCTTTTTTTTCATTTTTATAACAAAATTCCGTCGTTAAAAATCTTCCTGTGTTATACTTTTTATAGAAAATATTTTTAAAAAAGAGCAATTTACAGTTATCTTACACTTCAAATGTCCTCTGGCTTTTTGTTTTGGAACAGATATGACTCGTTTTGTTCTTTTGCAGCACAAGGTGTCACAGAATATGCATCGCAACAACAAACAGAAGTCACCACAGCTCAGGAAAAAAAAGAAAGAAAATAAGTAATTTCTAAAAATACGGAGACTCCATACAGGGAAAAGAAGAAAAAAAAACTAAACAAAAACAAGAAATACATGCATACATACAACACAATGGCATGCGAACACAGTTCATTTTCGGGAAATAAATTAGTAAAGATTTGCATTTCAGTACCGTTATTCAAACATTTCATGCCATCTCGCTATACATACATGACATGGGTTTTACAGTATGCGACATTCACTGCATCTGCTGTGGCAAATGGCTACAAAAAGGCCTAATTCTTCTGCAGGGGCAACGTCTCGTCGATGGAACTACAACTTGAGTTAGAAATTCACACAAACACGTTCTAACCCCGCTAACACTGTTCATTCATAGTAGACTATAGGGAACATTTTGTTCTCTCTCTCTCTCTCTCTCTCTTTTTTTTTTTTTTTTTGTTATTACTTCTGTCCAAAATTTGAAAATCAAGTTAAGGTGCACATAAATGTGGGCTCAGTAACAGTTGGATAGTTAATAACTAAAATGTTTGCTATCCTTCGTGAAACAATGCATTTTCCACAATGAAATTTGCTTCTGCGTGAAGCTTGCAACCCCGCTTCCGACTGCAGTATTAGTCGAGCTGTACGAGGAAACCTCACCGTGTTGGTGCTGGCACAAAGAAACAAAACAGGAACTCTTCCCTCTAAACTAGCTTTAGCAGCCCTCTAAGAAGATATCGACTGGCTTATAATCAGCTATGTCTGCACACATATGGGGCCCCTTCTATTTATTACATGCCACCAGTTAAGACTTGCCTGCCAGAGGTCATCTGTTGGGGTTTGTTGTGGGAGTTCAACAGGGACACTCATCAGGCCGTGGTAGAAGATAATGCTGTTTACCCTGGGAGGCATAGGTACCCATTTTAGTATGTGCAGAGGACAATGTAATTATTACTTATGCGATTTTATTTGATGTTTTGCAGCAAAGAGGATTCAGTTGTTGCTAGGCATTAGCTTTGTTCTATGTCAAATATACCAAAGGTTAAAAGTCAAAACGAAGTTGAAAACTGCCAGCCTGGTCATCACCTTCCTACGCAATTCTCATCTCCCTTCAATGCTCCATTTGGGGTTTCTCCCATTAAGCTGGATTTTTCTGGTAGGATTTCAACCAATCAGCAAACACAGGGAGGAGTCTTGACTTCGATTTTCTGCTGTTTTAGAATTGTAATTTGCCTCTAGTTTTAGCAATGGCAGCAGAGGAAGTGAACAAAGTCATTCAATTTGTCTTGGCTATGCTTCCAAATTTTTAAATGAACATTTAGACCCGTTCTTTTTGGCTCAGCACTTCTATCTTGGCAGTGGTGGATGGATTTTACAGCCCTGGCAATTGAGCCATAGCATTGAGCCAAATTGCTAAAAACCAAACTGTTTTTTCATTTTGTTTTTTAGCAAGTTTTAAATTGATTGGCCAATTTAAAATTTGAACAGAGTTCAAGTTTACCCAGCAAGAAATCATTTTTCAATGGCTGAGGGTCCAGATCCTCTGGTTTGGTGTTTGGGACTGGCTTTTACCAGGCTAGAAAACTGCTAAAATGTTCTGCCATGTTCCCGCAGTTGAAATTTTGTTAAAAGAGGAGCTAATTACAGTGTCATAGAACTTAGAGTTTTCTTTTATTCGTTTGGTGTTTAGAGTAGGGTTTCCCGCTCCATCATGCAAGACCAGAAGAAGAACCAAAATTCTTGTAATGTTTAGAGACAAGGCTAAGCCGACTGCTTCTGAAACAGGTCAGGCACATTGTTTTCAAAAGAAAGGATCAACAGTCACTGTTTTTTGGGGGGTTTTCTGAGGGTTTCGGAAACGTTTGGAATAATTTTGAAACAAACGTTAGCAACAGGCTACATTTGTTATCACCTATGATGTAAAACCAATCCCCCAACAGTAAAGTAATTGCTTTCTGTGAGGTCCATTCAGAAAAAAAAGAAATCAATGGAAATCCCCCAGCTTTTTTTTCTTGTTGTTGTTTTAAATAATTTTTCTTACATTGATAGTAATATCTGAACTCTGGTGCTTTTGTCTGATGTAATTGTACCATCAGCTATTACTATTTTCTCCTAACAAATCCAGGCCTTCATTTTGCTTATGAAAACAGGAAGTTTGCTTGTTTTTAAACCTTTTCAGTAGTAGTAGCACCGGCCATCACTCATAGTCTACACAATAAATCTACACTACTAATAAGTTCAGCAGGAGCATATTCTGTTACTGCCCAAAATAATAATTGTATTATCATGGGTGTAATATTCACTACGGTATATTAGCAGAAGTAGGAATAGTTGAAGTATTTATTATTTTAAATTAATTAAATCCGTTTATGTTAATTGTTTTTTGAATAAAATTTGCGTATTATCATCATTATAACCTGAATCCCTACTGTATTTATTTGATGTTATCGTACCAATACTGGCCAAGTACCATACAGTATAGAAATGTTTTATTTAGCTATGCAAAGCTTTGTCGTTCTTACTATCCAGCTTTCTTGCTTTCCTCTGTTTTTCTGTTTAGAAGTTTAATGATAGCGTGCATCAATATTACCTGGTCAAAAGTATAAAAGTAACTCAACAATTTGTAACTTTGGCTCTATTTGTTTTGTCAGTGTAAATGGCTAAAGGGGTTTAGATGTAAAAGTAAAAAAAAAAAACAATCCAAGAAATTTAATTTGTGTTAATAGAAATCTACTGCTTTCAGAAAAACAAATACTTCATGTGGAAAGAACAACCTGCTAAATAATTAAAAATTAAAATGTGCATTTTGTTGGGATTTTTCTCCAAGGTAATTTTTTCTCTCACTCTACTAGGTCATAGTTATTTACTAACCTCGTTTTTTTTATTGTAAAACCTGCATCATTATTTTTCAATCAACAGCAGACGGTTTTGGGATAAAGGAGTTTCAATTCATGGTCATTTCTTTTCTCATGAATATTTAACTTACTGAGATTTTATTTTTAATTTAAAAAAAACTAGAGAACAAAAGCTTCTGTACACTATTTGGCACCGTTAATAGGAACTGAACTGCGTTCGAACCTGACAGAGACGATCACCAACCACACCGTGACTGAGAGTTTCTGCTGTGATTGATCCGCTGAAAAGCTCAACATAATCAGCCGACATTTTGGTTTCAACGTTTTCAATGCACAACACTGGAGTTCTGCTGTTACGCTTATTGCCTTTGAAATGCTGCTGCACAACAGTCCCTTCCCACCGGCTCTCGCCCTCTGCAGCTCACTGCAGCATTTTCTGGCCCCTGACTAAGAATTTCTACAAACTCCGGAACAAACTGAATTTTCTCCCTCTGCTTTTGCTGAACCTTGACAATTCTATCCTCGCAATTTAAGGTGGAAGATAGTTCTTCGTAAAGGACACAGTGTAAGCCATCTGCCAGGTTCAGCTGTTGTTGAGCTATTTTTGATGCTACAGAAAAGCACGCAGTGGGCTTTCGACCTACTGTATTTTTCTCTCTGCGCGTGATTTGGTTTTGTCTCCCTTTGCTGATATTGAGGGGGTTAATGTAAGGTGAGTGCAGAATCGTCTTTGTCTGTTTTATCTGCTCGCATATCACTCTTACTGACGCGTCTCAGTGTCCGCCCCTTAAGGACCTTCTATGACCCTCATCTGTTTATTGAGAGATGACTGCAGGAGATGAACACCCAACTGGTAAAATCAAAACCCACATATTACCGTATTTCTGCAGTTTTCTTTAAAGATTTGGCAGGCAAGTTTTGGTAACTAAATTGTTTTGTATTTCTAGGAGTTGGAGAAAGCTTAAGGAACCAGTTTGTGCTAATGAGACACACTGTCCGGACCGAGGGACTGAATGATCGAGAAGTTGGGGCTGCGCTAGAACCCGGTCAGCTTAGCTGCTGTTGTTAGGGAGCAACCACTCTGTGGCGGACACCATACGCTCCCTTGCATCGTAACAGATGCCTCAGTCTACCAGTAAGCCACGGTTGCTGATCACTGACATTAGTAACCGCTCAAACGTTTGTCACATGATCAGGATTTTCCCTGACTTCGATGCACTCTATCTCCTCCCGCTCCCTCTCCCGCTCGCGTTCCCTCTCCCGCTCTTTCCGCTTCGCCCGCTTTTTCTTCTTGTGCCTCTTTTTAGACGGCGGAAAGAAAGTCAGGAAGACGGGCAGGATGACGAAACAGTGCAGCAAAGTGCAGCCCGCCGTGAGCAGGGAGCACTTGAACAGCGTGTAGGTCAAATTGGAAGGCACAAACACTAGAGGCATGATCCCGATCACGAAGCAGGACGTGTTCTGCAGGATGGCCGCCCCGTGCTCCTCCAGTGCCAACTTGATGCACTGCGTCCTCGTGTGCTCAGTGGCCAACACAAAAGTGTACAGGTGTGGTGCACAGTGATCCATAGCGAAGTTGAGAGTATAAATAAGGCACAGGATTGAGATGCTGTCCATGCCGACGTTCCAGAGGGTCATCAAACCCAAGACGCCCAGCTCCACGGACGTAACCGTGAGAATGAGCCAGAAGTTTCCCAACGGGTTGATGACCAGGAAGAACGTAAGGATGAGGATGGTGAGCACGCTGAAGCCTGAGGTCAGGATGGGCGAAATGACGGAGGAACTGTAGCGGTCCATGAAAACAAACGTGGGATTGAAGGCAATGAACTTGATGCTGTTGATCAGCATCAAGGGGCGAAGCTTCTCCAAGAGCTCCACCACCTCCTCTCTCTTCTTCTCCGTGGTCCGCGCTACCAAGTACATGCGCGAGGCGATAATGTCGTACTCGTCTGTGTTGCGGTTTTTCGAGAAGATGATGTCCTCTGTAAAATGCTGGTACTCCGGGCTGCGCAGGAAAGAACCCTTCAGAATATTGATGAAGTCACTCTTGGTCGACGCACTGATGTTCACCACCCGGAGGTAGTGGAAAAAGTTGTCCATCCAAGAAATCTTGTTGAAGCCATGACTGAGAGTCTTCAGGTGCTCCTGCACAGTGGAGTTCCAGTACTCGATGGGCTCATAGATGTAAAACCCAATCACAGGACTGTAGTTACTGAAGTACTTCTGCTGGGTCACGGCGTACGAAACGCTTGGCGAGTTACTGGCCAGCAGGTTCACTATGTTCGATCCATCACTAATTTGTAAACATCCCATGAATGAAAAAGAAGCATAGATAAGATAAAGGATGACCACGAAAGGCTTGACATAGGTGTTAGTAATCCACTCGGTGTAATGCTCACGCAGGAAGTGCTGGATGAAGTGATTTTGGTACGGCACACTGTCGTGGTGGGTGGACAAGTCGTGGCCGTCGCTCATCATGGTTTTAAACCATGTCGGCTGGCGGTCCAAGTATTCCACTGAGGGGATCTTGCAACAGAAAACACTGTGGTAGCGGTTCTGCTCAAGCTGTCCGGCGAACACCAGGCAGGAGCCGTAAAAAGAGAAAACGTAGAAGTAGTTGACCAGGATGGCCACGCACATGCTCTGGCAGAAGATTTTCACCGACTCGATGTTGGTGAAAGGGCTGGCTCCCATGCCGAAGGTGATGATGTAGAGCGAGCTGGTCATGGTGTAGCACACCATCACGTCGGCGAAGGCGTCGGCCACGCGCTCCTTGAAGGGAAGGTTTTCTCTTGTTCTCCTCCATCCTGCCAGAAGTTCAAACACCCCTTTGGTTCCATGACCTGCAGAGGAAATGAAAGAGGAATGTCAGGATATGAACATAGAAGTAGCAGATTTACAGTATTTGATGTGGTCAGATGAGTCAAACCACTCAGAAACATGGTCACCTCTCTAACCCACCAATCCACATCGCTTCATCTCTACATGGGTATTGGATTAGTAAAACCCTATGGTAATAATATTGTACTTTTTTCTGTCCTTTCCATGGTAACACGGATAATTTGCAAAACTGAGATTCCCTGCTTTGTTTGCAGCTCTTGTGGACACAAAGACTGGGAATTTTAAAAACCCATTCTAAAAGGAAAACTTTTAAAAAACTCAGATTGTGATATATCCATGTAAAAAAAAAAGGAGTGTACTTCTACATCAATTAATCAAATCCATAGAAGCCAAAGGCACCACATTCAGTCAGTCACCTACTCACGCACACACTCACACGGATTGGTGGGAAGCTACTACATAGTAGCCCCAGCTGCCCAGGAGCATTTTGTGATGGCAACTGTGGATGCTGTGTGTTAATGCACTGTGAATGCATATTTACTTCAGTCAGCTTAAATCTTTTATCATACCATCAGAATGGTGCAGTTCACACTGATCGTGTTGTGTGTGTTTTGAGAAAAACTATCTCAGGGATAGGATTGATTGACCAGACAGTATTGGAACTAAAATGGTCAAAATAATTTTTTTCATACAACTGACACAAAAAATAATTATTAAAAGACACACATTTGCATGAAAATCAATAAATACGGACGCACTCTTATTTCCCAAATTGTTGCATTTCTTCAAGCTGCTGCCATAGCAGAAACACTCAACCTCACCAGACCAAAACAACAAGCTGGTGCTGGAGGTTTAAGGTTGTTTTCACACCTGATTGTCTGGTGGACTCGGTTCCACTGGAGACCAAAATTCAAACACTTTCACTTGGTGTGGCTCGCTTTCGCACTATAGTGTTTACTTAGTATTAGATCAATATAAAAATTCCCAGTATCGCGCACCCGAAATAAATATTAATGAGTCAAAATGAGTTTCACTTTTCTATAAACAGCCAACAGCTTTTCAAAGAAATAAAGTTGGTATTTCATTAAAAATAACTAAAAAGAAAACATATATTTAATTAAGAACAGCCAGTGCAATTCGGATGACAAATATTGCTTACGGCACATTGCTAAGTGGATCAAATATTTTCCGACAAAATTCTGCATCTTTCTCTCATGGATCTTGGAAACTATGTCTCCAAGATTTGTGTGAATTTGGATGTTCTCTCTGTGCAAGCATGGGATTTCTCTGGGTACTCTGGGTCCTCCCACAGTCCACTATCTAAATTACCCAAGGTGTGTGTGTGTGTAAGTGTGTGTTTTTTGTGTATTTATAGCTAATCTCTTCTCCTCCATCTATTTCCCTCCAACTCCCCCACTTGCTGTCAGTGCTAACTATTTCCTGTAGACCTTTATGGTATGCAAATCAGCAGAAAACCTTTGCTGCACCCTTAAATAAATCATACATTTGTTTTACCCGCTTTGTAAGCATCTTAACACCCTTCCTTTCCACCGCCTTCTCTCCTCTCCTTATACGTGAGCTGTAATTGTACTCGGGGGTTATTACGCAACAAGATCCAAATCCGTCTTCTTCAGGTCCATTCACTGGAATCCAATCTGTGGGCCTTTTCACGAGTCAAAAATACAGACAGAAAAACACGGCGCACAAAGGCATAGTGCAAAACCACCCACGCTGGAACACCCATTCACCCACACGCCGTGCCGCCGTTTGAAAAATGCACGAGCCGCATGGCTGGGAGTAAATGAGCTTCGGCAGGAAACAGCGAATGCACGATCAACTCCATGTTCCCGGACCGCATGAATGTTTCAGAGCGGTGGACGCCGCCGCATTTGGAACACCCCAGTCATTGGCCTAAGGATGTGCCTGTCTAGCAGGCGGACAGAGTCACTACCCTTGACGGCGTTCTAAATTTCCCCTTGTTTGACACAGAGGGAAAAAAAGTTAATTAACTATAAAGGATTAAGCCTATGTAATGAGTCAGCTAGATGACGCTTCCTGCTTTTAGTTTTATTAAGCTGTCCTGCAAGTCAATTAGTTAGTGTCACTTGGTTTAGAGAGAAGGAAGAGAGGGAAGAACACCAGGGGCCTCCGCAAGCATCTCCCTACTCAGATTATCCAACAGGATGTAAAGAAGCATGTCATTTTGTAGACATGACTGAAAAGGATCTAGAATTCATTATGGTGATTGATTTCAGGCAGGTGGAGGTGGATAACAACAAGCAGTCCATCTGGAGATGAATCCCTGGTTAGAGTCATTACCAGCAAAGATTTCTGCCGTCGGTGCTGAACATTCAACAAATTAGGCTGCGTCACTTCCAGTGCATCTGGAAAGTATTCACAACCTTTGCTTAATACCTTGTTGAGCCACTTTAGGGAGCTTTTACAACCTCAAGCCTTTCTGAATGTTTGGTTTATTCTTCTTTGCAGTTCTTCTTCAGCTCCATCGGGTTGGATGGAGACATCTGTCAACCATGTTCAGATCTCCCCAGAGATGTTTAATCAGATTCTAGTCTGGACTCTGCCTGACATTCACAGATTGCTTCTGAAGCTTTAGAGATCTTCACTATGTGCTTTGAGTCATAGCGAGTCAAAGCCCCAGTCTCAGGTCAAGATGTTCTGCAGCAGGTTTTCATCCAGGAAGTCTCTGTGCATGCGCTTGGTGTTTACTCTTGCTGGGAACAACATCAGAATGAATGAATCAGAATACCTTTACTGTTATTGTATAGAAGCACAAGAAAGTTTCATTTTAGTACGGCCCATCCAAATGAAATATAAATAAACAGCATAAGACATGGGTAGACAGGCGCCTGAGGCTGCAGCCATCATGGGAGGCCGACCATGATGTAGTAGTAGATACTAACAGATAGCATCTACTATCTACCCATCTGCAAAGAGTCAAGCGTGAGGTTGGAAGGAACTGAACAATCATACGGTGAACTCTGATGTACTAACATAAACATCACATTTTATATGGACGATGGGGAAAGTGGATGTGACACACGGCAACAGATGTTGTTTTCTGCCGTTTATAATTACTGCGTTAACAAAAATAAACCCAGTCACCATGATGTTCCTTACACAAAGCCACACAATTTTTCTGCAATTTTATGACCGAACAAGACTCCGACTCCGCAGTGGAAAACCATACTCTCCTTTGATCTTGTTCTCTGACTCGTGCACACACACTCCGCAGAGCAAAGCCGAGTACACAGTCAGCAAAGAGAGCAGCCCGGCTGTACTCTCCCAGTGATGTCATCTTGTTTTTGGCAGCTGCAGTGAAAAACTTCACCAGTCCGACTTGAAATCACTTCTGCACACAACACACTTGTTTCTGCTGCATAAAGACGAGTTTTTTTTTTTAAAAGCCAGGAATTACCATGTAACGATGAGCACACTGCATCTCTGATGGCAACATTAACACATTCAGATGTCAGGAACCCTGACTAACTTTGTTTTCCTTTAGTGGTACCTTCAAGGCTGCCGAGTGAATAAAATATCCACAGTTCCTTTGTACTTAAGGGAATTGGTGTGTTGAAGTGAATCTGAGTTGCTATGGCAACTGGGGATGCTGTGTGTTAATGCACTGTTAATAGAAATATTTTATTTGTGCACAGATATTTACTTCAGTCAGCTTAAATCATGGATCTTACCATCAGAATGGTGCAGTTTCTTTCTGATATTCTGAGGAATAGGATTGATTCCTAGACAGTATTGGAACTAAAGTGGTCAAAGTAATTGATGTTTTTATACAACTGACACTAAAAAAAAAAAAAAAAGATTAAAAGACAAACATTTGCATGAAAATCAATAAAAATGGACCCATTCTTATTTGCCCAAATTGTTGCATTTCTTCAAGCTGCTGCTACAGCAGAGACACTCAACCTCACCAGACCAAAGCAACAACCTGATGCTGGAAGTTTAAGGGACCAAAATGGCGACATCTGTTACATTTTCAGCTGCCAGGCTTCGCTTTCTCACTGCACTCTGCCAAATGAACCAAACCATTTGAAAAACCTGTTCACCTCCTCGCCTGGGGTGGCGCTGCAACACAAAGCACTGAACGAAAAGACACAAAAATCTGAGCGCAACTTTCTTCTGCACAAAATGTAAATAGAAAATCAGATTTAATCTATTATAGGATTTCTCTTTTGTCTTTGGTAAAAGACCACAAGCCATTTCTACCGCTAGCACAACACTTGCAGGTTTGTTTGGGTTGTATTTACCCAGAATGCCCTGCGCCTACTACCTGGTCTCCAGTTCGCTTGGCCTTCACATTTGCTTAGGAATCGAACCAAAGTTCACTTCATCCAAATTGAGACTGAGGTTTGTAGGTGGACTAGTTTGCTTTTTTGGTTCTCATCAGAGTAATATTATTCATTCACACCTCCGCATATGACCTGGACTTTCTAGTCAAATGAACTAAACAGACAAAGTGGACTAAACAGGGCTGGAGGGAATGCAGCCTTATACTCTGCTAGCATGGTGAGTACATCCAGAAAAAACCCAGTTGACCAGCCTAACAAGATTATAGTTCAGAAGTACTTTCTTTATGAGACAGACTAACAAAAGGAAATGCAAAAATGATGCCGATTGTTAGCTGTGCTAATGCTATAAGCCAATGCTAAAAGCTAACAGTGTGACTCTGACGTTTGAGAGCAACTTACAAAGGCCAATACAGCTCCTGTATTTGTAACATTTGTAACAAGATCTACTAAATAGTGAGATACTGAAGGTGTGGACTCTGTTGAAGTTTTACATTTTACACAATCGCGAATGATGTACGAAATGCGCCAGTTTGATGAAGTGAACTGCAAGTAACCCTGTGGGGAGTTCTTTACAGTTCATCTCAGCCTCTTTGCCAGCAATAAAATGCCTTTGATATTCCTCTTGCTCAGAATTTAATTGGTCCGTATTTGTGAGCGTGGATAAAAATGGACTGAATGGCTTTGTTAATTTCCTCTGTTGCCAATGCCAAACTAAGCCTCTATATCTGCATCAATCCTTGACAACTCTTCCTTCTGCTCTGTGATTGGTCCAGTTGAAATTACAATAAAGAAATCAACCTCAATGAAAGAAACCCCAGACGGAGCACTGAAGGGAGATGAGAATGGTACGGTGCAGGAAAGAAACGGCCACAATCAGGCCAATGATGAGTGTATGTAAAGTTCTGCCTAGCACTGTATCAAAAGATCCTGTTTAACTGTGAGATCATCATCGCTGGTCACTGGTCTAAGAAGGTTTCCCAACGTACAACTGTCTGTTCCTTCTGGGTCACACTCTGATAATGAGAATCAAGCGTCAATTTAACTTTGCTAATCTTTGCCGACAACTCTGAAAAACTTTTGCAAAAATAACAGAGCTTCAAAGATCCCATCCGTTCTTCCGACTCACCTGTTCACCTCTTATCTAATCAAGGAAAAGCTTGATTAAGGACTAATGAAGGTGAAGGGTTAAGGTCGGTGACCCTGTTACGCAACAGGATGTGTGCAGACAGGGAGAACAAATGGAAACCGGAGCTGATAATTAACGGACGAAGAGGCAGGAGGTGCTGCAATCCCAACATTCTCCCCGGTGCAGGTACAGCGCTGAACGATTTGTAACAGGGCCGTTTGTCTCCGTCTGTCTTGCTGGCTATTTTCTGCCGCAAAAGGAGTCAGGGGGATACAAGAAGTCAGCCTTACAGTCTCGCACAGTGACCACGGGTCTTCTGTAATGGAGGTCCTTGCCCTCTTTGCCCTCATCTCCCTCCCCAGCCTACAACAGAATTCTACCAGGTCGTTAAGCAAAATTACTGCCCTAAAACTTCTGCGGCCGGCATGTCCCCCTCAACACATCCATCACATGGCAAGAGAGCGTGTCAAGGGGTCCCGTTCGCTGTGGATTCCCTCGATACGGGCCGCCGTTAACAGCGCCGGCCTGTCACACGGGTGATGATGACAGAGGAGGCAATATCGCACGGAGGAGGTCTTGTTGCAGAAGATCGACCCGAACTCAATAAAAACAGATGGGGTAAGAGATATTGAGGACGAACACCGGGGGAACCCAAATGCAATCTTCACATAGCAATCAATACCTGGGTGATTTTGTTCCATTAGAAGCCCAGTGAGCTTTTCTGCAACAAGGAAAAGACATTTTTCCAAAGGAAATCTTTATCGCCACCATTTTACCTAAATGTCCTTGTCTGGCTAATTGCAGCTGTTAGCATGCATATTAGTTTTAGCTGGAGGAGATCTAAACCGAGTGGGGAGGTATCACTCAGAACTAGTCTGCAGACGGTTAGTTTCTTTATCCGGGGAAAGTAGAGGGAAGATTCAGAAGCTGCTCTGGGGAAAACGTCAGACTGCAATCACAACTAGCCATAAGTTCAAACAGCTAAATCATCTCAAAGGAACTCGAGACCCTATTTTTCCAATTTTGAAGCAAACAGCAAAAGACTTCAGTGTGAAGTCTCATTTAAAGGTCAAAGACATCAGGGTGTTAGCAGGAGAAATGACTGTAGGATTGATCTTTCTTTGCATTTTTTAGAGGATATGAGACACAGGTCATAGGGCATTAACAAATTTGTCTCAATATTTAGTAGCATTTATTAGCATGATGGTAAACATGGTGTGAAAAACATTGGTAAACTATGAAACACATTTGCTGCTTCTGCTAATAAAACATAGCTGTGATCTGATAGGCCCCTGAAGACCTTTAGCTTCTTGCTGTGGACACCTTTTGCGAACCCACAGACAATGATATTACATAAATCTAAATTTTTAGAATGTTTTTCATCACTTTCAATATTCACTCATTACATTTGTTAAGCATAAATTCTGCCTCAAACTTTCTAATTTTTAGGCAGTCAGGAGCTATTAGTAGGGCAGTTCTTTTTCTCTTTTTCTTATTAAACACTTCCCCATTTTGCTCTTGCTGTACTAGCTACAGGAGCAAAGCAGCTTGATAAAATTAATCAGATCAGAAAGGTAAATCCACACTGTTTTCTTTCTGATCAGCCGATCAGAAAGAAAATAACATTTCAGGACATTATGTTAACTTAGATTGTATGACAATGAATTAATAATGAAAGAAATATTAAAAAGTTCTGATTAAAAAAAAAATTCTGATTCCATTTCTTGATTTTTCAAATTTGTTTTTTCATTTCTACTCTCCCGCTTTCTGAGGCCCTCCTAGCATCCCCTAGTGGCCATGAGGACAACGGTGTCATCATGACATTTATAACCTAAAGCTTTAAACTTTGGGTTGTGGTGCGTATGCTTAAACCGAGCAGCATGTCGCTTCGTGTTTTCTGGCAGAATCCACTGAAGGAGTAAATGAAAGTGGAGTTAGATGAAAAGCCAAGTAATCAAGCTGATTTCAAAACATCCTCCTGGGAACCCAAAACCTGTGCAGCAAATCTCATGGAAGTCTGTCCAACACTTGCAAAGATGTTCCAATAAAATTGTGACTCTGGAGGAAAAGATCCAGGATCAACAAAGCGTTAAGACTCACAGTAGGATAATGATCCAGAATCATTAATAACTGAGCGACAATAGAGAAATGGAGATTTGTCTCTGTTTCGCTCAAAACAGGAAGACACCTTGTAGATTTGATGAAGTTGTCTGTGTGATGTGTCAAAGAGAATAAATAGCGTTTTCTGGCACCCCTGGAAAAAATATTCTAAAAATAATGTATTAATCTTGTGCTGTATTTAGTGACAATGTGATAAAGCCGTTCAGTCTAAAAAGGTTCCCCGGACTCTTAAAGAGCTCCAGCATCACAGATCCACTGCTGTACTTAACAATGGGTGTCTCCTACAGCAAACCAACCTGGCAGTTTGTTTAAAGGGGCAGTAATATGTAAAATTGACTTTTTTGAGTTTACATCATGTTATACTTATAATGTTGTTTCTTCATCAAAAGATGGAGTGTTGAGTTTCTTTCTTTCATGTAGGTTTGATAAATCCTTTCATCTCCCATGACAACCATTCAGCTATACAAAACGCCTGGATGCACATAGCGTTCCGAGGACAAAGCCCCTCCTCTGAGCTGCATATTCCAAGTTTCTGCCTCACAGAGCAGCCCTTCCTCACAACTCCCCCACTCAGCTCCTTCACACTAGCCAGCAGCAATTAGCCAACACCTGGTGGAACTGCTCATCAGCTGAGCTCATCATACAAGCACAACACTGGTGAAAACATTGTTAAAGGGTTAATAGAGGAGCCATGTTGTGATGACTTCCTGAAGACAGTTTCAGAAAGAGCAGGAGTTTTTAAAGAGACAGATGCCCAATTTTGAAGGCGTTAAATTACAAAGTCAAAGATCATTAATAATTGCAGTGGGTTGACCTTTCAGTTTATTGTGAGTTTAATAATCACATGTAGAATGGATGATCTGAAAGGGAGTTTAGTCTTAATTCCACATGCTTAAGTTTGTGATGCACAGGCTAAGAATCTTTTACAATAGAAAAACCTGTCATTCTTTACCTTTCATAATGTGATATTTGAAAAGAAAAATCACTTTTGGCAAGAAATGAAGTAGGCCATTATTTTTGGATGGTGATGATAAGTTTAATGGGAAATAACCAGACGATGACAAGACTGAAGTTAAACTGTCTAGCACTTTCCTAATGATACCTGACTATAAAGCCACATCCATCCAGTCACACCCACACTCACGCATAATTGACCTATCGGCAACTTGTGGTTACATTCTTCGCTCAGGTAAAACTGGAATTGCACCTACAACTTGGACCGCATGAATGTTTCCACCCTGAATAAAACAAATGTGCCATTTTGCTGATTTTATTTTTTGGGCGGTGTGGGGAAGGTTTATATATTTTCCATTAATTGTTTTTTATTATTATTTCTTTACATATTGCAGAATTTAGTATTTTAAGTGTAACGATTGAAACTATGTAAATCTGCAGTAACAGTAAACCTTTTCTTGTTTTTGGAGAAACTAGCAATCTTTCAGTGTTTTTCTTTTTAGTTAAACTTGAAAATAAACCTGGGGTGAATGCTGAGTGATTTAAAAACTGCATCCCTGCAACACAGCAGCAACATTATACCAGATTTTGAGTAGGAGTCTGGCAGGGCTTGAAACACATTTTCTGGAACTGCCCTGAGGTATGAAGCAGCAAATTTAGGGTTATTTGCATTTTCAAGCTCTCCTCCGTCCTCCATCCTACCGCTAAGAGAATTTCTGATGCAATGTGTTCATTTAAATCTTTCATAAGCATACATCTTTCCTTCCATTCTTCAGTGTCTTTTATTCTGACCCAGTTGTTCACTTTTTGTTATTTTTTGTACTGTTTTTTTCAGTGGGTTTTATATTGTGTGTATGTTAATCACTTTCAACAATATCAAAAATCATCATCAATAATGATGCAGTTGACATTAATTACTGTTTCCCATACTTTGATAGCAGTAAATATCCATCATCAAACCAGTTTTTATGTGTATTGTAAGGCAAAATAAACCAGAAATACTGCAGGCATTTAGCCAACTTCACCAAAACTATGTCTAACCTGTTCAGTCATCCAGCCACCGGTGGTGCTGTTATAAAAATTAATCGCTCCCAAAGCTACTGCCTGATGTGGCTTCTGCACCCTGTCTGCTGGCTAAGCCTTTTATATCCCAAAACCTGATGGAAACTTGACGTGGAGTTATCGAATTCAGCGGTGAGTTGCTTAAAATTCACGTTGTTTGTATCCTTTTTGTCAGTGGTTGTTAATTTTACCTCTAAAAATCTGTTTTTAGTTGCTGTGTTGCCTACTTTAACACTTCCATGTTCAGGGAACAGAAATCCATTGTGAAATTTGGCTGTTTTTTGATGAGGTTATGAATAAAACTATTTAAGATCCTGTAATAAGACAGGATCTTAATGTTTGAAGGGTCCTTGACAATTCGGCTTAACTCCCATTTATCCACTTATTTATTTTGCTAAATGTTTAAACCGTATTGAAACGTGTGCATGTCACAGTACTTCATCGGAAATACTTTTCAAATCACATGAGTTATGCTTGTTTGCATACAGCAACTATGTGCCGTTAACACTGGCCTCCTTGGACAATGTGCAGCTGGCTGTAGAACGCTCACAGCATCACACAAGCCATAAAAATTTGTCGGTAATTTGAAAAATTTTTAATCCATAACTCTTCTGTAAAATCACAGACTACAATTTCCCCAAAATGCAGCATATGTAGCCGCTCTGAAGTAGGCGGGGCTTGTTGCTCTAATGCCTGACGCATATGTCTCCTCTGATTGGCTGAATTATAAATATATTTAATGTAGCTGTATATTTATAATATACATCGCTGTTATGATTTCTAATGATTTATTGCATAAATAGACGTTTTCACGTGTGATTCGTTTTGGAATTCTTATTTAATGGAAACGCCGCAATTGCAAAATTGTGTTTTTTCATCAATAGGCAGGAAGCTGATGGGAAGACCAATAAAGCAGAATTATGGATGTGGTGAAAGAGAGCATGAAGAACTAAACAGTGACAGACGATTCACTGTGTAAAGATACACGACACAAACAGAACCAGTGTGAAGACAGATCTTTGTTTTTTTGGGGGTTTTTTTCTACCAGAGCATTAAAAATCCAAATCCTAACATCTTGTTGATGCTATATTTAGAGGGGTCCTACTTCCCGCTGAATCCCCCATTAAAAATAAATTATCTTTCCCCCTCCAACACACACCCCACCGACACATCTGCTCGTTGACTCATCAGCCGAAGTGGCTCTCATCCAGGTCAATAATCAAACACTCGCACAAATAGCTATTCTCCTCCAACAGGACGAGAGCAGATTATTCAGCCTCATATTATTAATTATCATTATTTGCATTCATGATCCTTATCAAGAAATATTTAAATTGGATAGAAAACATACACACAGTGTTATGTGATGAAAATCTTTCAGCCACACAGTCTTTTGGGGTCAAAACGTTACGCTCTCAGATAATTGCATGTTCACTGAATTTTTCTGGACCAAAAGTGCAATGGAGCAAAGCACAGCTGGTTGCCACGGGAGACTCAGAGATTTCTCAAACATGCAGGAAAGAATCAAGGGAACACTCCAAGTATGATTTTGATTGATAACTTTATCTTTTGACGTAAAACTTAAGAAAGTCGATTTCTTTAAAATCAAACATAGTTAAAGTACTTTCAGTCCTTGCACAGGCAGTGGAAATGCATGGAGCTAATAATGGCTCCTGGTTTCTGGAAAAGCTTCCTGAGGTCCTCAGATGAAATTTACTGTGAATTGGTGCTATATAAATAAACTGAATTTAATTTAATTTAAATCCAATCACGTTTTCTTTATGTTGGGAAATCTGTTTACCTGCTAAGTCACTACTAATGTCGTTCTCTCAATTCGAAGCCGTTAGCATTCACAGCATTAGCTTAGGGAAGACCTGATCTGTTTCATGAGCGCTGCTGCATCCAATCAGGCGGTTTTCTCACGTTCTTTTTCTGCTGCGTGACACGTTTATGTTCACATTTACGTAAATCCATCAGCCACCTGCCTCTTTGGTCATGACAAGACACATTGACTGCAGCTGATTACATTTATGAGAGTGCATCTGGGTCAGCTATCTTCTAAACCTCGGCGCTCTGACAGTAATGTGAACATCAATACCTTTTACATAATGAGGAGGAGGTGCAGCGGCGCTCTGGAACGCGTCTCTGTGTGGAAAGCTGCACACACACACACACACACACACACACACATTTATCATGTTTTACTTGTTATAGACGTTTCATTTGTTTCAATAATAAGAGTTTGCTGACACATAGTCAGACCAGGTTCCACTCAAACTTCCTCAGGTTGAGTGCTTGCAACAAAATACCTCAAACGTTTGTTTGACCGCGATTCAAAATGGCTGACGAAGAGGCCATGCAAATTGCACCAACGAAGGATTCTGCGTTGTTTTTGTAAAATTTTGAGGCTTTCCCAGACTCAGTTCTTTGGAGCTTTGTCGTTCCACCTTGTGTAAAAACATAAGCTTGTGAATTTATAACAGATATTCCAACAATGGTCAGGTTTTACATGGTAATAACAAGCAAATACAATCCAAACCCTTTAAAAAACATGTTCACTTTCTTGCCTGTGGTGGCGCTGCAACAAGAACTGCTCAGGGAAACATACAATATCTCTGAAGACAATTTCCTTATTTATGAAATGTAAATGAATAGAGTGTCCTCAGATTTGAGCAGTTGTAGGATCTCTCTTTTGTCTTTGGTAAAAGAACCATGACTTGGGTGTTTGTTTTGGTTGTATTTACCCAAAATGCCCTGGGATATAGTCTGCTTCCAGCTTTTGGAGCGGTCTGCGATCTGCCTGGTGTTCATATGTGTATTCAAACCGAACTAGAGTTCACTTCAACCGAATCTGACCGAGGTCTTTAGGACGACCAGAGTTTGCTTGTTTGGTCTCAATCAGAGTTTGATTGCTCATTCACACCTTCCCCAAACAAACCGGACTAGAACATCTGCAGTTCAGTTAAAGCAGACTAAACAGGGCTGGTGTGAATGCACCTTCAGTTCTACAGTAGCAAAAACTCTGATGACTTTGGCATTTCATCTGGAATTCTGTGAGAAGAACCAGAAACCGTAAGAACCACAATAATGCACAATTTATTGGTTTGGGAAATGTAACCTCTTAAAAGTTTGAAATACATTGATCCTGGAAACCGACCCTCAGCCACATGCAACCCAACTAAATGTCAAATTCTAAGACTTTATAAGTAGCATGTAACTTCAAAAAAGCACTTTTATCCTCAAAGCTAGAACATAGGATCAAAATTGTAATATCAGAAGGATAAAAACGAAGTCGAAATAAATCCTGACAATCTAACAGTGCTTTTGAAAAACGATCTAAGAAAATATTGTGATCTCCTGGATTTACCTTTGAGCCCTGTTACATTGCAAATTCAAAGAAATGTTCCAATTATAATCTGAGACACTCTCTTTATTGTTTGCATTTACCTGCGACTTTCTCTTGCTGTCAGTGCAATTACATTCTGCAGCAAGGAACCGTTTTTTTTTTTTTTACTCCACATACAATAGCGTTCACATTTCCCCGACACCAATTAGAGAAGCAGACATGAGTATTTAACACTGATTCTGAGACATTCAGAAGCTAGCTTAACAGAAAACAAGATGGACAAATCTAGTTCACATAACAAAATACAACCTTTTGTTGCCCATAGCAACATGATCTAAAGGGAGTGTTTAGTAAAGGCTCCAAATACCTTGCTCTTCAAGAAACAGTCAATTTGCCCTTTTAGAACCTCATCATCAAAGAGCACCGCTCAATGCAGTGAAGACCGCTTGATGATTCCTCTCTGTAAGCGATGATAATGACCCAAAGGTTGTCATCCAACCATCAGCAGGTGGCCACTAATCCGCCGATCGATCACCAGGCACCCGACGTAACCTATAGCAACCGGCCGGAATCCCCAACGGGCTCGTCAGATTCAGCAAAGACGGCCGCTGTTGTTGACTGTCACCGTATGAAGGAATTTCAGTCAGTTCCAACATCACAGCTGAGAGTGGGAAAACATGAGAAAGCTCGTATATCACACAGCACCACTGACAGCCACATCACAGGGTAACACCTATCTGAGAGGAAACAAGAGGAGAATTCATGAAAACATCCCCGCCTGGAACCAAAAACCACATATCAAATGACATGTTCCTTTTTTTTCCCCCCTCCTTTTGTTTGACATGTTTTTACCTTTTTCCAAATTCAGAACTTTGCATAAACTGAGGGTGTTTTCACACATCATCGTCCTCTAGGCTCAATTGGGTTGGGAACCAAAGTTGCAGCATTTGCTCCATTTTCAGCCGGTGTGGTTTGATTCCACTGAAGTCAAATTTTAAAAAAAAACCTGTACCCGGGCCTTGCCTGAGGTGGCGCTGTGCCAAGAATTATTGAAGGAAATGACACAAAAACCTCTGAAGAAGAAAATGAGCGCAACTTCCTCCCTCACGAATGTAAAGAAAAATACACTGGTGTCAGATTTTAGTGTTTGTAGGTTTTCTCTCTTGTCTTTTGCAAAAGACGACAAGCTATTTCTCCTGCTGTTGACAGTTTTAAGAAATAGATATATAAAAACATATTTTTATAAAAGTTACCTCAGCTTCAATTAAATATTTATTGTGCGAAATGAACATTCAGTTTCTTTGATGAACACAAAGACTAATACACTCATAAAAATGGGGAAATTGTTGCTTTTACTATATTTTAACGAAGCATGGAAAACTTTTAATCTCCATATTTTATAATTTCAAGCATTTTAACAAGTTCTGCTGACTTTCCGATGACTGACTAACCCACAAACAACTCTGTGTGGAAAAATGGACCTCCAGGGCTTTGAGTAAAACCAAGGATTTAGTTGCTCCTACATTCAAAACAAGTCAATGCTGTGTATGCAGTGAACTCGTTTGAAGAACCCGCTCTGCTGTCTTTCCTGTACTCTGGTCCCCGACTGTTTTTACACTTCTAACAGCCGTCACATATCCAGAGAGAGAAGGAAGTGACAAGCTCAGCTCAGCAGTAATTGGCCAACTGGCAGGCAACACAGCGTACGGGCACCAGGGATGAATAAAAAGGAACTCTTTATGAAACAGAGGTCCAGAAAATCGTGGCGGTGCCGTCGCCGGACAGAGCCGCTCTGCTTCCCCAACACGATTCAGAGGCCACATGTCATTAGTTGGATTGTTGAGAGGGAATAATGGATTAGTTTGACTGGGATGTAAGTAGGCTTTGATGAACACATGACACAGCTGTACGTTTAATGAGCTGCACAGAGCTGCAGGAGGCAGACGGCTCACTTTTACTACTTGGCTCATCAGTCTGACGGCGTCACACTGCAGCAAAACCAACTTGGTTTGTTCTGTACATGTTCCATATATGTAAGCTCATATTTATTTGATTTATTTTTTTACTGCCTAGGAACATTTCTAATTAATATCTCGAAAAAAAATTATGATTTCCATTTGTAGACAGTTTGAGGATATTTATTTGTACAAGATTAGGTTTAGAATATGTAAACAAAGAATAAATTTAGGTAAAATTAGATTAGATTAAATTCATTGTGATTGCACAGTAAACAGTAAACAGTACAGTGCGATTGATCAAACTAGGCTAAGATTTATCAATATGTGGTTGTTCAACCTGACTGATAAAACAACCACAATTTTAGTTCTGCAAAGCCAAAAAACAAACTATAACCAATGTCAATCAGTGTGAGAAGCTTCCTGTGGATATTAGGATGCAATAATAATAATATGATGTTCTCTTCTTTTGCTTCAACCTGAACACTTCTACTGTCATCTTCTAACTTTTCCCAGGAACATCTGGCAGTAATCAGTTTAACAGAACTTGCATTCACCATGAAGTAGGATAAAATAAGTTCATGACATATCAAATCCTGCCCTCATGATCAAGAACAAGTGAGAAACAAAATGGAAAAAAACCTTGGAGCAGCGGTGATCCTCCCCAGGAGTGGCTGGCCTGATAAAACGACTCTCAACATCTGACCAACATTTTTTCAAAGAGTTCAGAGAACAATCGGGAACATCTAGAGAACTGCAAGCCTCACCTGCTTCAGTTAAGGCTAAGGTTCATGATTCAGCCATGAGAAAAAGGGACTGGACATAAATGGCATCCTTGGGACAGTTTCAGAGGATTGCCAAGAGACATCCATTTAAGGATACGAGGGAGCTTCACAAGGAGAGGACTGTGTAGCGCGTTCAAGAGCAACTATGATCAGAGAAATCCCAGACATGGGTTGCATGTGTCGTATCTAGGAGAAAACGGAAGTAGAGTGAAGAGACTCGAAGTCCAGTCAATGATGCTCTGAGGTGCCATGTCATCTACTGGTTCTGGTCCACTGTGTTTTCTAAAGGGGGAAGAACTTTTCCACTCCAAAAGGTGATACATATGTTCCTGGCTCCACTCATGATTATACTCCTCCACTCCAAGCAGTTCTGTGATTGGAGTCGCCATATCCGCCGGTCCATTGTAGTGGTTCAGATGTTTGGCTTGAGGAGTTTCAAGGTCTGGCCTTCGTACATGTAATGACGTAAATTATGGTCCAGTCTACAAATGTGGTTCGCACTCAATCAAATCGCATTCTTGTAATACAGATTGCATTCTTGTAATACACGGTATCACACGAAAATATTGTCAAGACAAAGATGAGAGACACCAAAACCAACAATGCAGATGACCTGAAGGCGGCCATCAGCCTGGGCTTAGATTACCCCTCACCAGAACCACAGGCTGACCTCCTCCATGCCACGCCGCACTGATGCAGCAATTCACGCAAAAATATTCCCAGCCAAGTATGGTGAGCATAGAAAGGAAGATACTTTTCAGAAGACTAAAAAGTATTGATCTCATGTAATATTCTAATTTTCAGAAACAAGCTCCTGGTTAATGAAGCCAGGCAGCATGACAACGATCTGAAGCACACCACTAGACCACTTAATAATTTAACAAAAATTAAGTGGTCTAGTCTTTCAAAGTTTGTAAATATGATTTTTGCTTTTGGCTTTAGTTTTGTCAAAACACAGCAATCATACATACCTGGACAGAGTGAGAGGCCAAGAGATTACATTAGGATAAGATAATTAGGTCTATGATGTATACCAGCAACACAGATGAATCACAGGGATGTGCAGGAAGAGGTGCATGTGTGTGTTGTGCAGCCCTGCCTTAGCAAAGTAACTTGTTAGGATTTAGTCACCAGATACCTGTAGCTTCAGGCTAACTCCCAGCATCTGCTGCCTCAGAGTAGTTCAGCATGAGGAATCTGCAATGACGCTGCTCAGCAGAAGGATTCTAATGTGAAACAAGGTGACACAGTAAAGGTGCACAAGGAGACTGCATGAAGAAAACAAAACTGCAGAGGTTCTCTTGGTGTAAGCCTGTAATCTGGTTTTTGTGCCACTGCCAGCAAAGATATTGCCATCTATCTCAAATATTCATTTGGTTTTGGGGTTGGCTGTTACACGGTGTTCCCCTTAGAGGTCTATTGCACTTTAGTCTATCTGAAAGGAAAACACACAGCTAACTACAGAGGGACCTCAGAGATCCTCGCAAACTGATCGGGAAAAAGTTAGGCTGAAGTTGAAGCACACATTCATTCTAGTGTTGACAGAAAGTCATGGCAAAAATACAAAAGAAGAGTTCATCTCTAATGAAAATGTTACATCAAGGCAATATTTAAAACCCCTTAAACTACTGCCACACTTACATTAGACGGTTATTTACATTCAAGCGTCTTGCTAAGTAGAAGGAAGTGGGTGAAAGGTGACATGTCCAGAATACTATCATTCCACTTCAAACACCTGGTGTTTCCTTTCTGTCACACACCTGGATTGAATATTTTAGTGATTAACATGCTTCTGCAGTACATGATGGTCATGCAATCATTTGAATCAGCTGTTCTGGAATAGAGGCACATCTAAAACATGCAGAGCAGGGGGCCCTGAGGACTGGATTTGAGAAGCACTGTTTTAGAGTAACCTCATCCAACTCCAGAACCAAACCCGCTATAGATGCTATGGCGAGACCCGAAGAGCATGCCAAAGACAGACACTTTGACTGCAGTCATTGTAGACGGCACTTGCTGTTAGTTTGGGTGCAACGATGCCTAAAACTCACAAAAAACAAGATTTTAATATTTTCAAGGAAACTTCAAATATAAAATTATGCTACAAAAAGGCCTTTCTTCTTCATTTTTATAGATTTTGCCACCAACCAATCTTTCATTTTCTGATTAGTTTTAATCTCTTCAGACAGTTCTCTCACTGTGGATGGTCTGCTGTACAACATTTCTCAGTTGCTATTGACAGAGTGGGCTGTGACTGTTGTGTAGCTCAACGTGCCCTTACACATCCATCTAGCGGTTGTTATGGCAACGCTTTCCTCCTCTTTTACCATCTAAACAACTTGGAGTACTTACACACTCGCATTTATAATTCCAACTGGAAACTTAAAATTCTGCCAAACAAATGATTCAAGTGAAGTTGGGACATCTTCTGTTCCAGCTTCTTCAGGCAAAGCTGCAGCTTCCGCACCAGATTTACCTCAACGAGAAATATTATGACATCGTGATCTTGTATGACAGGATCTTGTTCCACCCCTGGTTGTTAGATTATTGTAATTTACGGTTCAAGTAAAGCTCAGGTTGGTTTGGGGAAATTTTCTCTAAAATGTGAAAACCTAATTAATTTGTATTCATCACTTTTTTTTTTTTTTTTACTGATATTAAAACAAAACATTTAAGCAAAAACCGAAGAAAATCTATAAGGGGGGATATGCTTGTTCACAGCTCTGTAATCATGTTCTCTCCATCTCCCCCCTCCCCTCCAGTCCCCCCACTGTGTATCTTATCCTTCATCCTCCTCTCTCCCCCTCCTCGTACCAAAGCATCGCTCCTTCTCGTTGTCACACACACATTTCTTTCTCTGTTCTTTTCTCCTTGACATTCCCTTTTAGCGCCTCTCATCACCTTATCACACCTCTCACACCCTCCTTCCTCCTCCTCCTGTGCCTGTAGGTCACAGAGAGCTGATCCAGCCTCCTGTTCCTGAATCTTACTTAAACTTGAGCTGTGTCAGCCCGCCTGCAGCAGAGCTGTAGCAAGGCCCCTGGGATCCCGTGACCTTAGAAACGCAAGTTAGACAAGTAAGCATGGTAAGGCTAAAGAAGAACGGTGTCGATGAGAAAGGATAATAAGGGGAAGCAGAAGGGAAAAGCAACAAAGACAGCAGATCCAATTAGCCCAATGAATAATAATTGCCATAGTTGAAGACTTTTCCATTTAATGTTATTTTTTTATATATATCTTGTGATATGAAAAACACGACAATGTTTCTTGTCAAAGTGGAATTTGTCTCAGAAACTGTACAGTCAGGGTTTCCACCAGTGTATTATAAGCCTGGCAGGCCAAAAGCCTACCAGACTAAGCACTGTTTGTTTATTTTAAACAGGGTTTTTATACACCAGTAACAGTAAAAATGGCTTAACCTAAGGTTATAGTTGACGCACTGAACTGGGCGCAAGGGGATACGGACCAATAGCTGTCCGTTGCCATCGCACGCCAGTATTTCCAAATTGTGATGCCTGGTCGTGCAGCTCTGAAATTTTGTAACTTTTAACATTTTTTAACACAAAAACACTGTAGAGGCAGTGTGGTGGACTGGCACTGGTGGACCGCCCTGGTGCCCCTAACACCAAGTTAGCAAGTTTTCTGGGTGAAATTCTAATAGTTGCATCACAAATTTATTTTCAAAATGTCAAATTGTGCAGTTATATTGTCAATGGAAACGCAGCTACTGAGAAAGTTCTGCTACTAGCATGAAATCTTTGGTATCTATGACAATTTTATAGGTTTTATAAAACCACAATCTGAGAGCTCTGTTCTTCATAGATCCCTCTAGAATAAGGCCACACCAAACCCAGTCTCAGGAAGGTTTCCACTCACCCATGGCAAAGAACGGGATTCCCAGCAGTGTGGAGTTGAACTTCCCATCCGATATGAAGAAGATCCCTGCAGCTGTCACATTGGCGATGCAAATGGTCAGCACGCCCAGCAGGCCAAGGAAAGGTTTCCCCCTCAGGCAGTCCCGCATGGAGCTGGAGATGGTGGCAGCCAGGAGCACCAGAACCAGACTGACCAGCACCTCCCCTTTGGACAGCATGCCGGTCTGGTGGAAGTCCCGCCAAAGGCTGAAGGAAGTGAGTGACTGGATGTGGAGCTGGTCAGTCGGGTGCGGCGCCTCGGCCGTGGACAGTCTGGTGACCAGAGCGCAGAACTCGTTCTCCCAGCGCTCTGCGATGATGTCCTGCACCACAGGGCCGATGCTACGGAGGTAGTATGTGATCTGGACGGCCCGGGCAAACTTGACCTGCTGGTCCCGACTGTTGGGTGAGAAGGACACCCCTCCAAGCTGGTGGCCGATGAAGGACACACGTCCATCCTGCAGAGAGTTCAGACATTTCAAATTAGTTGAAATCACAACTTTGGATGTGATACTTGGACATCAGGGTTTCCCTCAGTGTAGCATAAGCCTGGTGGCCCACCAGGCTGAGCATTGTTTGTTTATTTAAATACAGTTTTTGTACACCAGTAATAGTGACATTGAAGAAGGATTAAGCTAGCAGTTAGATAGTGGATGCATTGAACTGGGCATGAGGAGATGTATACCACTCACCTGTTGGACTCAAGCTATCATTTCAAGATTATAATGCCTGCTCTTACACTAAAATTTGTGTAACTTTTAATATTTTTAACACAAAAACACATTGAGGCACTGCTGGACAGCCAAAGCCCCCAGTACCAGACAAGCATTATCATTTGGAAACAATAGTGTGTAAGGCCAACAGGCAGGGATGGCGCTGTTGGTGCGAACCCTGCACTCCTAGTTCAATGCGTCCTAAACCTAGCTTAATCCTTATTTACTGTCACTATTACTGCCTTGTAAAAAACCTTATGTAAATAAAAAGTAATGCTCAACCTATGGGGAGAAGGGCAAGTAAAAGCTGGTGGCCTGCCAGGCTAACGGTACACTGGGTTAAACTTTGTGTCTGCAACTCTATGGACTGTTGAACTAAAATGCTTCTAAGTGTTATTCTCATATTGTTTGGTCCACTTCGCATTTATAATCCCATTAGGAGAATATTACAATTAACAGAACCTCTGACATTTTACCGAGCCGTCTTGTTTACTGTAAATCTCAACTGCCATGGCAACAGTACGTTTGGTTTGGGATCACCCAGAATCGTCCGGGTGGGACAAGTTGGACTGGTTTTGTCAGACTGGTGGATTATTGTCCACCTAAAACTATATACACTGTTATGATTAGCAACACTGTGCAAGCTTCAGTTTCACTTTTAACTGTGTAATTGTACAATGCTCAATTAGCCCGTCAATGATTTTCCAACAATACTAACTCAAATAAATCTCAGCAATAAAATAACAATTTTGTATGAATATTTGAGCATTTCATTAAGCTGACATGTTCAGGCTCTGATATGGTGAATAATAGGACAGAATAATCAGCTAGAAATGTTTCTTCAGTTCTCCCCTCTGTTCTTGTTCATGGAAATGGACATAAAGAGGAGAATGGGGAAGGTTTTTGTCTGTCACCACGACTGGTTTAAAATACCACTACAGGTAGTCCTTGATATATATTTTTACGTATACTGTCATATGTCTGGAAGCCTGGGGTACAAGAGGCAGGCCACAAACTTATACCGAAGGACAAAATTGTTTTTGGATGGTTTGAGGAAGTCGGAGGAGAAAACATGCAAACTCCATGAGGAAAAATCCCAACCAAGGTCATTCAGCCTAATTATCGGGGATACCTTCTAACTGTGAATTAAAAGGATTTCCTCTTAAAGTTAACCTTGTAATGTAGTAAAACGTTTTTTAAAAAAAACAAAACAAAAAAAAAACATTATGTAAATAGTGTACAGTTTTTTTTATATAGTTCAGTTGAGTTTAGCTAGATCACCATAGTGTCCAATCAAGGCCCATTAGTTCAAATTAATTTAAATAAATTATTGTACAAATAAAACTTAAATAAATCCTATTAAATCACATTATAATCTAAGCCTATTTTACATGCTAAATGTGTTATCCATTAAATAATATTTTCATACTAAATATTAAAATCTAGTTAAAGTTGAATCTACTCTACTTGTAAATAATTCAAATCATTCCCAATCATTTCACTTCATTCCAAATAACATGGCCCACAATATCAACTTCACTGTGTATTATTTAACCACTTCCATAGAGCTTTTCTGTTAGCATAGCTTTGTTGCTCTGCTCTAATGTATTTTTAATTTACCTGCCAGCTTCTAAAGATCAAACAAAATGAAAGTACAGCAGACAGCAAAACAACGGTATATATATTAAGCTTTCTCCCAGGAGCAGAGCTAAAGTTGAGCTCAGCAAAAAGAAGCCGCTCCCCCACTTTTTTTAATACAAGGCGTCTCCATTACAAGAGCAGAAATAAATCCCAGTCGTGACATCAAAGAGCGGGACGAGGCGTAAGAAGTCAGGCAAACGAATTAGCCCAGACAGCCTGTCAGCCAGGCAGGCGGAGAGAAGCGGGATTCAGGAACACGGAGAAGAGAGGAGTGACGGAGTCAGAGAGGGAGGCCAAGAGGGAGATGAGGGTCAGCCAGTGAGAGAGGGAGAGAAACACCACTTCTGCTTCACGGTGGTGGTGTGAAAAAGTATGTGACAGATGACCAATAAAC
This sequence comes from Brachyrhaphis roseni, assembly GCA_903066815.1. NCBI lineage: Eukaryota > Metazoa > Chordata > Actinopteri > Cyprinodontiformes > Poeciliidae > Brachyrhaphis > Brachyrhaphis roseni. Next base: position 58,384 of record CAEFZY010074196.1, read on the forward strand.
TTTTAAAATCAGACAAATTACCTGAGTTTAAAAAAAAAAAATGCTGAGACATGATATGTAGCCTATTCATAATTCAGTCACGTACCTGTCAAGTCTCCCGTTTTGACCAGGAAACTCTTTTCCGCCGTGCCCCATTATTATTATTTTTCCCGTTAATATCCGGCATTGTGCCGCACGCTCTCACTTCAGTTACTTCACCCCCGTCAACTCCCACCGCTCTCGCGTTAGTTGCCCCCTCTTCCCGCGTGTTCAGTGACGGCCCTAGAGCTCACCCAGCAGTCGATCAGAGAAGACGTCGGCGTCTTACACAGGCGCTGGAGCGACAAGCCCCACCTACTTTAGAGAGACTATATGTACGCAGCGTTTGGGGGAAATTGTAGACAGAAATTTTACAGTAGGTCTATGGACTCAACACGTTAAAATGATGCAACTTTTAACGAATTTGATGATGTAAGATCTCAGATGGAGCCAACAGCAAAAAAAACAAACCACCATCCTCCTACCACTTCCTGTTGTGGTAGGAGGATGGTTTATCGTTTCCACCAGTAGTGACATCTGGTTGTTCATCATGTGACTCGTGATGCAAAAAAAGTGTTTTCATTGCAGTTTTGTGAAATCAATCTAATTCAGTACGCCTGAAATATCACCTCATCCTCACCCAAACAGTTTCCTTCCTAACAGTATAATCTGTTCTAAGGTGAACAGATTATACAACATGGAAATTTCAGAGGACTTGCCTAGTCACGGTTCAATCACCTATTCTCTCTATATTGTGGTTTCAGCAGAACCTGGGTGAGTTCTTTGGAGTTTTTTGGGGGGTTTTTTGGGTTAATTTTACGCTTTATTACCATGATTATTTCATCTTAGACCAGTTTGTTTTAGCTCTTTTAGCTGCTGTCCGGTGTTATTAGTTGATTCTAAAAAGTTTAGTTTTAGTAGAATGCAGAATGATTTTTGGGGTGTGGGGGAAGTTTGTTTGATTAAGAGTTAAACTAATTAGTTTGATATTTTTTCATAGTTTTGATTATGATTCTGAGTTAGCTGTTGACACTGATTTAATGATCATTTTTTTAAAAAAAAGTTAAAGTATACCATGGCAGCCATATGCAGCTCGAAGCTGAACATAACGCTCAACAGTCGCAGCAACTTCACAACCTCTACCATCACACACACTGTGTGAAAATGCCCAGTCACACTGACTAAATCACACAGCTCAGTGTGTGAACAATTTTCAATAGAAAACGCTTTCTGTCATCTCACACACTCTGCACCAAGATCAAATTCCCACTGTACTCGGGCTCTCTCGCTCGCGAATGTTCTGAAATGGCAAAACACCACTTGGGCTGAGACATTTTAGAGATAATAACGTGTTGTGATCTGAGTTGCTCTGAGTTTTCCATTAGCGCAGAGGACAGAGAGACAAATAGAATTTACAGAACGGCAAATGAAGACGTGCCGGTCGGCGCCTCTTTTTTCAGTGGAAACACACAAAAAAAACCGTCAGGCTTCAAAGGGAGCAGATTTAATAACAGCAGGAAGCAGGAGTGACGAGGCATCCAACACCGTGCTGAGTGTCCGCTATGTGGAATAGACATATGATTGGATTAAACTGACTTTTCTGTAAAGTGCCTAGAAATTATTGTCGTTACTTCTTCCCAGTCGGCCATTGTGAACTGTTGTTTGATCGAGAGGTTTCACGAGATTTCCCATCTGACATCTGAATGTTTGAGTGAAATGTGTGTGTGGGGTGTTGTTCCTGTCATGTGGCTCAGCATCACACTGTTTAACCAAACCTAAGATTTTTTTTTTTTTTTGTGGCGTGTGGTCTATAGGGTTTTGCAAATCGGCAGACAAATTTTTAAATCTTGCCATGTGAACCAGGCAAGAGAATGTCAGCAAAGATTATACAACAGCAACTCCTAACATCTGTAAGACCAGGCTATGTTCTACACAATCCTTCAAACTTATTAGAATATGGATGAATTCTGTGTAGTGGAGTTTATTGCGATGGATGGATGGACGGACGGACGGACAGATGGATGCTCATTGAGTTATCACAAACCAAATGTCCAAGAGTAGCAGACTGCTAACCTGGTCGTCACCTTTCTGTACAATTCCGCTCAATTCTCATCTCTCTTCAGTTCTCCGTCTGGGATTTCTCCCGTTGAACTGGATTTTTCTGGTAGAATTTCAACCGGGCCAATCAGTGCACAGAAGGAGAAGCTGTAAATGATTACTTTGATTTTCTGCGCTGTTTTAGAATTATAGTCTGTCAGTAGTTTTAGCGATGACAGCAGAGGAAGTGAAGTAAGCTGTTAAGTCCATGTTGGCCACGTCTCCATATACTGAATTAACACTAACAGCCATCTTGGATCCTTCTCTCTCTCAGTCTGATGGTTGTTTTCAGATCACATCATTTCCAGTAAGCTTCACAGCGTTGCACTGGCGCATGAAATACGTTACTGACAAACTTTGTTACCTCATTTAGTGACTTTTTAGACAAAAAAGAAAAATTTGAGTTTGCCAAAATCGGAATCGGCAGGCCAGACTTTTTAAAGGTCAGTGATCGGTCAGAAAACTGCAATAGATGCATCCCAAGTTAAATTAATGCAATAGAATCATATGCCGGTATTATCGAATGACAGCATATTTTCTTTTTTACCATGACTGAACTGATGTTATGTAATCTGACCAATCTGGATTCAAATCTGGGTTAAATGTAAAAAAAAAAAAAAACATAAACTCAAGCATGGGAGTCATTATAAGACTACACACCATGAACAACTGTAGTATCTTAATCTAATTCATCTAATTACAGTAATCCAATTACTCTTGTCATGCATGTGCAGTTGAATTAGATAAAAAAATAAGTCAATTAAAAGTATCTCCATCACCTCAGTGTGGGGAGAGCTTGGAATAATTAATGTGTCTGTTCTGGAACATGGGAATATTTCCATCTTATTTTACCCCCAATAATTGGAGGGGAAAAAAGCTATAAAACTGCTAGGTTCCATGCTATTTCGTTGAGATGCTTGTAAATTGTAAGAAAGGATTATTATTATTATTGATAAGCTGTCCCTCCATTTTAATGAGACTTTAAACACTAACATAAAGCCTCAGTGATTATTTACATACATACCTTTAAAATGTAAAGGTAGTACAAAATACCAGCTGTTTTACATGTAATACGTGCAAAGAATTTTCATAAAGAATAACACTAAAAAGTGTAAGGACAATTCTTTTTTATAAAAGTAACTATTTTTGTCTTTTGGTAGCAAACTACGCGCTTTTTTGAAGTAATTTTCTATAAAACATTTTACGTTCCATTGAAAATTTGTGTTAATTTCCTTTTGTGTAAAAGTTTGATTTTCACTATTTGGAAACCTGAAAACAAAATGAAAACTGCATTGTCAGTAAGCTGAGCTAAACATGTGAAGTTGTTTTGTTTAGCTAAACAATTTTTGTTCAGCTGGACCAAAGGGAAGAATTTCTGTCCGGTGTGTAAAGGTCGCTGACCCCTGTTCCAGACACCAGGGGGCCACAGAAAAAAACTAACTTTAAGATAACAGTTGTGTCCACATATTATTTTATCAGTCAAATCAAACACCAAATTACTTCAGTGTGAAAGGATGTATAATTTTATTCAACTTTTTTATAAGTACTGTAGTGTTATTATACATTCTGCCACAGCCGGCCCTTTAAGAATACTCATGATCTTGATGTGGCCCCAAATGAAAATGAGCTTGACGCCTCAACTCTAGGCCAATGTTTTATGGAAAATTGTGAACAATATGGTGGGATAAACATATCAGTGGTTAATGAGTTACTTTAGTAAAAGGTTACAATATTTACAAATGAATAACATAAAGTCACAAACTGAAACTGTAAAACATGGCGTTCCTCAAGGCTCAGTCCTAGGACCTAAAATGTTTACTCTCAATTGAAATATTTTTATAGCATCAAGTATTTTGAAACGTATAATGTTTGCTAATCTCTGCAAAGAGTATGGATGAACTAATGCAGATAAGAGAAAAAGAACCTGCTGGGTTTAAAAGTGGCTTGATTATAATCATTTATCCCTAAATTAAAAATATATATATTTCCTGAATTTATATTTTCTATAATAATATAAAGCTACATATAAATGGAGTTGAAATTGACAACGTTTATAAAACAAAATTTTTAGGTATAATTCCGGAGGCTTAGTTGAAAGCCTCTCATTGAATATATTAGAAATGAAATTGCAAAAACTACTGGAATATTATTTAAAATGAAATATTTATTAAATGAAGCCTTGCTGATGCACTATTTGTCATATTGCTCATGCAAATAAAACAACTATTGACATACTAAAGTTGGTCCAAAACCTATTAGAATTTTTAATAAAGTCATGAACTAACTGATCAACTTTTCACTCAAAGTAACACTTCAAAACCGAAAGACGTATAAAATATTGTACATAATGTATAAATCATTGAACAATTTAGTAATTATTTCAGATAAGTCAATATAACTTACAATATAACTTATGAGGTTTGTTAACATTTTAACCTGCTAAAGAGAAAAGTAAAGAAAAACTAGATGTGTTTTAGTAATCAGTGCAAAAATGATCAATTTATGAAAAAATTATTCTCCATTATTTAAAGAAAACCAGAAACATGCGGGGTTCACGTTGCACTGCCGACTCCTGGATGAGCTGCTTGTTGTGCTGGAATTTCAGAGTGAAAAGCCTCAAATCGGATGTTCACCTGTCAGCCCGGTGTGGAGCGATGCAGCTGCATGTGTGCAGACACAGACCCGGCAGCAGAGCGGGGAGGGGAAAGAGCAGGAGGGAGACACTGCATCAAAAGAGAGATGGGGGGGACGAGGATATCCCTATGCGTGCGCGTGTGTGTGTGTGTGTGAGGAGAGACATGCAGCCAATCAATTCACCTGCAGAGCCTGCGACCAGCCGGCTGCGCTGCGCTGCACGGAGGCTCCCCTGTCCGATGATAAATGCAGCAATCTGCAAAAGGCGCCCCACGCGCGCCACATTCCGTTTCATTCAAAAAATTATAGATCGCGCGCGGACGCGCGCGCTCAGACAGGGCCAGCCTGCAACACGGCGGCGTGCACGCGGCCCCGGCCGGCAACAAGCGCTCACCTTTAGAGTGGTGTTGGGGTAGCTGAGCGGCACCTTGTGGAAGCTGCTGTTGGACAGCACAGCCTGCTGGATGTCCTGGAACACGGTGACGATGTCATCCAGGAGGCAGCGCCGGTCCCGGTGCCTCAGCACGCACAGGTGCGCGAACGTGTAGTTGAAGCCCTTGTAGGTGACGCGCAGCTCCAGCACCTGCCGGTGGACCTGCAGGACCTGGTCGGCCAGCTCCAGGATGTTGCCGCCGGACCTGGCCAGCAGGATGAGCCGGCCGTATCTGCCGGGCGTGTGCAGATCCGAGTACAGCTTGTGCTTGGACTGGTCGATGGAGAACAGGCTGTTGGCGAGGCTGCGCTCGATCTTGGCCAGGCTGTGAGTCGGGGCGACCAGCACCTCCAGGTCCCGCTCGGGCTTGAAGCGGCTGAGCACGGTGGAGCCGAAGATGATGGTGAGCACCGCGGGGACGGTGAGGAAGAAGACGGGGTGCCTGCTGACGAACAAGCCGAGCCAGTAGAAGGAAGCCCTGAGCCCTCTGTGTATCACTTGCCGCAGCATCCTCCACAGAATCCGGCTCGCAGATGCCCCGTCTCCTCCGATGAAGCACATGTGACATCAGACTCCTGTTTTCTTCTCCTCCCCCCCGCCCCCCCTCCACCCACTCCTCCGACTCGGTAAAAGAATTACCACCAGGCTATACGACGGACGCGCGCGAGAGAAAGAGAGAGAGAGCACGCTCACGCGCACACACAACACCTGGAAGGAAAAAAAAAAAAGCAGCACTGCAGCAATGCGGCCGGCCAGACGGGCGGACGCGCTACGGACAGGCGGCCGGTTAGAGGAGCAGCGTCTCGCCGCATCAAGGCGATCCGAGTCGAGCCGAGCTCAGGCCATTCCGCCTTCCGGTCTGCTCCGCTGCACTCCGGCTGCAGTGGCAGCGACGAGCCGCGGCGGTGCGGTGTGCATGTGCGCCTCTCCTGTCTGCCTGCACAGCCCCTCACAGCGGCGGCGGCGGGCGCCTGATTTATGTACATAACGGGGAACCATGTGGCTGAGGGTGGGGAGGAGTTAGGGGGGAAGGGGTGTTTGGGTGGAGGGAGGTGGGAACTGGAGGATTTGGGGGAGGAGGGGGTGCAGCGATGTTGCCTGGTTATTTTAGGAACACAGGAGGCAACATGAGAGTTGTAAAACGCTCCTGCAGGTGGCTGAATGACCACCAGCGCGGGCAGGAATGAGTCAGTGTTGCCTTCATGAATGGGGGAAACCCAGCCTGTGCTGCCTCTGCACGCCGGAGGAGGAGGAGGGGCTGGGGGAGTGGTGGTTCAAGGAAGCAAGACCCACCTGATCACATTTTCTGAAAGCTTTTGGCCTCATGACTCACATACAGGGCTGGATTCAGAAGAAGAACCCCTGGGTTCAGAACGCCATATGAGTTCCCATGAAGCATAGAACTGTGCAAATTAAAATTAGTAAACACGTCAATTACGAAATAAAGAAAAATCACGAAAATGTTTTTGCACTAGCATGAGGTGGGTTTTCAGCCCTGCGGAAATAGACGTGTTCTGCAAGACAGTCAAGTGATCAACAATAAACCTTTTCATCCGTGATTTCAATGTTTTTCCAATTCCGTGGAAACACTGCAATTGTAAAATTGTGTTTTTTCAACATTTTTCACGCATTTGTCATGAAAACGCAGCTACTAATAGGCATATCTACGTAGATTGCGCCATGTTGGTCCCAAAAACTTCACAGTTTATAAATATTTGAGTGCTGTTTATTAAAATTAATTAAAAAATATCCAACAACATTTAAGAAAATTGCCACATGTGGAATGAGCCCATACATTTCATATGAGTTCCACAGTAAGACGAAAAAAAAAAAAAAGTGCCACCCCCATCCTAAACTTGAGCCCTGGGCTACTGCCCCTTTAAGTTCTTTCTGAAGTCTGTCTCAACTCATATGAACTTCATGGAGCTAGTGTCCTAGTTCAATCCCAGATTAAATTTCATCCCACTTAAAAAAAAAAAAACAATCTCTATAAAATTAAACTATTTAAAACAAAAATTTTAACATGGCAGAATATTTGAAAATCCAGTTCAGAACATTTAAGAAATGTTGCATGTATAATATGGAATTCAAATGTATACATCATCATGCCCGTTTCAACTCTTTTTGAGACTGTGCAGTTCCTCTATGATGTTGCAATGTTTTTTGTGATTGTTGCTGGAGGTTGAGGTAATAGAGGTAATAAATCAATACCAAATTGGTATCAGTAACAGATCAATACTAGCATGGAAAGATAAATACTTTAGTTTCAGATTCCCTCTAAGAATTTCAACCCAATACCTCAGAAATTATTTTGTTTTGATTTGTTTACAAATTGATTTTTTTGTGCTATATTTAGGAAAAAAGAAAAAAAAAGATAAAGTTTTATTTTTCTACTGTTTCTGTTTGTCAACATGTTATTAAAGTATTTATAAAACCTTTGTCTAAGTTCTGTCTTTGGTTTTTAACAAAAATAATTCAAACAAAACACATAAAAGTCAGCTGTTTGATGATATATCAAATATAAATAAAACGTATTGGTATCCATATCAATATTGGTGATACTGGCCCGACATTTAACTGGTATCGGATCACACACTTTTAATTGTTGTGGAGTAAAAATGCTGATTTTGTGGCATCCTTTTTGCAATAATTTGCAGTCAAAGTTACAAAAAAAAAAATAAATAAATTAGCCTTCACTTTTTCCATAACTTGATCTTACTAATGGTTCTCTTTTGGCTGCACATAACCTTCCTAACAGATAACATGAGCCCAAGCCCCAGGCGAGTTGAAAAGCCAGCTTTCTGGACGCAGAGAGAAGGTCAGCAATCGTCTTCCATCAGAGGCCTCTTTATATTCTTTGGAAGACTGACTGCTACTGGAGACCCTGGCTGCCCAAAGCAACAGCACCTACAACGAATATTTGAAGATTCATGGAAAATATGACTTACGACAACATTTAATTTCCCTTTGGGACAAATTAAGAAATTTTGAATTTTAATTTAAAACAGCAAAGCTGGATAAAATCTACAATTGCACCTAGATCAAGACCTGAACAACAACAACAACAAAAAAAGGTCACTTTGCCGGTCCATAGAACATCTTCCAGAGCAGAACCTACAGCTCCTTCATCTTTCATACTCAGGAACTCATCAAATGTGGATTCTGATGTGAATATCAAAGATCTGAGCCTGCTCATTATATTATGCCAGCACCAACATATATGTCCTGTCGATGAATAAATAAACTCTTCTTAATCATTTCTAACATTCCCACAATTCAACAGCCCGTGTTGCTGGGGAAGTGAGATGAATACTCTGTTGTTTTAGCATGCTACTCACTGACCATGCAGTTGTGCTAACAATAAAGCACTAATCATTAGTTCTGCTAGCGCTAAGGTGCTACACTAGCATGGTGTGCAGCAGAAGCTAATGCTAACGTTTTATACCAACACAGTATTTAGCAGAAGCTAATGCTAAAGAGCTAACTTCACTTCAGGTTTTGGACCGACTTTAAACATTTTTCTATGGAATGGATCATTTTTGGAGACTAGTAAACTCTGAAAAAGCTTCAAATTAAAGGCGAAAAATAGTGAAAATCTGCCATTAGTAGTAGTAAATTACAGATAAATTTGCAAATCTTTCTTTCTTGTAAGACCCCACAGTCTCCAAGACCTCCATGGCTGTGTGAACATGGCTGCTACGAGGCAAATCTATAAACCTAAACACCATGTGAAGGCAATCAGGGTCCTACTCCACTCTTGCTAATTGCCAATTAGGTTTTTCACTGTTTCTGCCCATATTGCCATAATAAACCATCGATATCACATCTGTATCCAGATGTTTCTTCACAATCTATGAAATTTGTGGAAATGTGGGTTTATTGTGTAGTTTTCTGTAAGGAATTAAGAGGATTTAGTCCTCTGCATGTGCGGGGATGTGTCTGCGTGTGTGTACCTATGTTTTGTCCTGGGTCTGTGTCACTTTATAAAGTGATTTTCCACTTGAGTGCTCATTTCCCAAATGCTGGTGTTGTCCTGTAATCCTGCAGGGTCCTCCAAAGGTGTCACATCCTCGTTGCTAATCAGAGCCATGCATCAGCACCTCCGCAAACACACACACACACACACCCACTGCTCACAAGACAGACTCTACACTGTGATTTTTAAATGCAGTGTTATACACTAGCACCAGTGTTGGGTAAGTTACTTTAAAAATGTAATCCGTTACAGTTACAAGTTACCTTGTTTAAAATGTAATTGTAGTGT